>PITB01031671.1:0-15672 GCA_004024585.1 Paradoxurus hermaphroditus | reverse complement strand
TCCTCTTCCGGACCCTCATGGCCGATGGGGACTCTGGCAGGTGAAAGCCCCGTGGTACCAAGCCCCAGACGCCTCCATCCGTTTGTCTCCCGCCTAGGATTTTGGGGCTTCTCTGCCGGTCACAGGGCCAGCCCAACGCCAAGCTGGGCGAGTACTACCTGCCGGTTCCTGAGCCTTAGCCACGCGACGCGCACCGCGCTAGGCACTCTTCTCAGAGTCGGCGTGTTGTCTACTTTTCACAACGCCCCGTCAGGCAAGCGCGACGTCCGACTGCGATGCGGAAACCGAAGCTCAGAGAGAATAAATACAATCGGTTTGCCTGAGCCGGCAGCTAGCAGAATCAAAACGTGAGCGTCTATCCCCTAGGCTGGCGTGCATTATCGTATTGTCACACGGGTCCCTGGGTCTTCCCCCGGTCGCCGGAGTGCTCAGGAAGGCAGGAGGTCACCATCTAACCGCACGTTACTCTGGGTAGGGTTCCCCGAGGGCTGGGAGAAGTGGTTCCTTCCCAAAAGGCATCACAGACCCGGTGGGTTTCGGAGGTGACCGTCCCACTCGGGCCGAGGCATAAACATACACCAACAAATACAACACGACCGCAAGGCGGAGCCGGATGTGAGCGTCTGTGTCTGGCCCGGGGTGGCAGAGCCCGCTGGGTGGGAAGGACAGGCGGCACGGGCAGAGCGGGAGCCGAGCGCCCCTCAGTGGCTGGGAGCGGAGGGACAGAATCACTTGACAAGCGGGGTTCTCTCCGAGACCAGGTAGCAGCAGCATGGAGCTTCCGTCCCCTTGGCCATCGACTCCACCCTCGGGACACCTGCTCGGAACAACGTGTTTACTGCATGATATAAAACGGAGCATTTGGAAGAAAACGAACTAAACTGAAGTAGGGCTATCAACATTTAAAAAGCTGAAATATATAAAGAATATATGTAACCACCCAACATGTCATCCTATGTACGTGTAGAAGAGGTTTCCCCTCGATTCACTGCGGGGAGGGCATGTGTACAATTGCAAAGTAGTGATGACCGCAACAATATTTTGAGATCTCTGCCACAACTACAATGAAATACGCATAGATCTGTGATTTCTATTAATGACAAAGTCACAGGCACTGCCAGAGTCACCGTGATTTGCCAAACTCACTGTCCGTGAGTTCATGCCCCGCCTGGGGCTCTGTGCTGACGGCTCGGAGCCTGGAGCCTGCTTCGGATCCTGTGTCTCCCTCTCTCTCTGCCCCACCCCTGCTTACTCTCTGTCTCTCAAAAATGAATAAACGGTAAAAAACATTTTTTTAAGTAAAAAAGAAAGCAAATGCTAAGTTTTCATTGGAGGTTACTGAAAACACAGATTTATGTTCTTCCTAATCCAATCCCGTCTGAGTTCTGTCCCCAGGAAGCCCTCAGAAGTGTGTGGGGCCCTTTAGAAGCCCTTACTTTAGACGGGGCGTCGGCAAGCTCTAGCCCGAAGGCCAGATCTGGCTTGCCGCCTGTTCTTGTAAATAAAGTTTTATTGGCACACGGTCACGCCCCTTCGGTTCCGGATGGTCTCGGGCTGCTTTTGCACTACGATGGCGCGGGTGAGTAGCGCTGACAGACATTTCTGTCTGGCTCTTTGCAGACACATTTTGCTGATCCCTGTGTCGGACTCCGTGAGCTGGGAATTCCCTAGATGTCTGACACCGGCGGCGACTCAGGCCTGATATTCTGGGGGTGGCGGGGGGGGGGGGGGGGTGGAGGGCAAAGATTCCAAGCGGATCCTTAAGGCAAGCACCTGATGCCTTGTCCATCCGAGAGGCCTCCGGATCTCTCTCAAACTCAGGACAGCAGCGGCCCCCTGAACAAGAAGCGTGTGTCTGGGCCGGAGACAGAGTGAGGCCAGGACAGGCTTCCTGCAGCCGGGGCCTGCTTCTGCCTTCGAGAAAAGTCAAATCGTGGTTTGCTGCAAGGAACGTGGCTCTATTGAGAGTTTTAGGCCTTTCGAGCTTCTTAGAGGTTCCGTGGCTGCCATGGAATAAGGTCCTAAATGCCGCGAGAACACTGCCTTTCAGAGCGGGCTCCCTGGAAAATGCAGAACTCACGCCCGGTTCTAAGAAAGGCAAGGATGTCAGTATCACGCGCGCGGAAGCCGTCTGTGCGAGCGGGCAATGGGCGGCTCCCGGAGAGGCGTCTAGGCCGGCTGGCCCTTCTGCGTCCTCCGCGTGGCCCCAGGTACTCCGGATTGTTCGGCCCAGCCGCGTATGCAACTCGCTAGCACCGGAGTGGCCCAGGAAGCCGATCGAGAGGGCCGCCCTCCCCGTCGGCCCGGTTCGGCCCCGTGCATACCTGTCCCTCGGCTGTCCTAAGCCGGAAAACCCCTACTAAGTCTTGGACAGGAGATGATCTGGCCCGAGCCAGCTCTGTCCTCCGTTCCCGGGACGCGGGGACGGGGCGAGGCAGAACACAGCGGGCCTCTCAATTCACCCCGCGGCCCTCATGCGACAGTTGGAAACTCTGAAGGGAGCGAGGGCTGTGTGGACGCGAGCGTCCCCTCTCGGGTTCGCCGATCCGTCCAGCCGCCAGCCTCGCGCACGTACTTGAGTTCGTCTCTCCCCAAATCAAGAACATCTAGAAACCTTCAAAAACTTCGGAGCGATCAAATGCAAAGCGAGGGCTTCCTCTTTTGATAATTCGAGCAGCTGCGGCCGCAGCCCTGTTTTTCTTCACCTCTTCCCCCCCCACCCCCACCCCTTCACTGGGTTTTCTCTCCGGCAGCTGCTTTTGTTTTTTGTTCGAGGGCCTCCTCCCACCCGCCCTCCCCTAACTTGTTACAAAGTTGGGGACTGGGGGGGGGTGCCTGGGGACAAAGCGGCGCTTGTTAAAAATTTGAGTAAATCTGGGCTAATAGCCAAATTTAATTCTAAAGACCCATTTTGGAGGCTCGGGGCTAGAATGGACCCTAGCATAGGTCTGGCTGTTTCTAGGACACCATGTCCCCATTGCGGGGGAGGGGAGGGGGGCGAGCGGGGCAAGAGCTCGATTTGATTCTGTTGGCCCCCATGTTTTGAAGATTGGATACACAGTAAAAACCAACCATTTTCCCTAGAGCTAAGCTCTGGCGACTTTTCGTTTGAAATGACACTTGATGATCACATGAGAGTTGAAACGCACAATCACAGACTTCTGTTTTCCAAACCGCACCTAACTAGACCCCGCCTTCCTAGAAACGGAGCAAATCTAGCATTTTTATGGGGTTTTTTTTCTTTGCGGAGATGTCCCACCTAACGTCGTTCACAGTTTAAGATTAAATCCATTAGCGAGATCTAATACTTCCACGAATAGGGCAGCTGTCGGGTAGGAAACCACCACCCCGGTCCATAAACTCTTTTCTATGATCACGTTCCTCCCCAAACTGACTCCACAGAACAATTTTTAAAAAGTGAACTTCAATATACCCTTTGTTTATTAGTTACGTGGTAGTTCTGCAAAAGATACCCTTTCGTGCTTCACAGTCACCCTCAGGAAGATTCCGGAACAATGGGCATAAAAGTAGTATCGCTTACTTGAAAATGATCCGACCGCACTTAAATCTGAGGGAATAAACGTACCAAAGAGTCCGTAGACTTCTTCTGCTTCCATGTCTATTAGTTCTACAACCCACTTGCAGATTAATTAGGGCATAAAGCTAACTGTTTATCTTTTCACGCTCCGTCAGCTCCTAAGAGGCCACAAGAGCCCTGCGTGGGATGGTATCAAAGCGGCAGCTGATGTCTACTGGGCGCCCACCGTGTCCAACCACAGTGCCCGGCACATGCCTTACATCTTCTCGTTGAGTCCTCGCGACAACCCTGGAGAGGTCTTAGGGGTGTGGAGACTGCGGCGTGGAGACGCTGGAGAGCTTCCGAGCGAGGGGCGATACAGGGGTTTAAATCCAGGTTGGTGTGGCCTTAAAACTGACTCTTAACCATTTAGATTTGAATCCAGGTTTGTCTATTTTGTTATAAGTTTATTTATTTTGAAAGATAGACAGGGTGGGGAGATGGGCAGAGAAAGAGAGGGAGAGAGAATCCCAAGCAGGCTCTGTGCTGTCTCTGCACGGGGCTCAAACCCATGAACCGCGAGATCACGACCTGAGCCGAAATCGCGAGTCGGACACTTAGTTGACGGGACCGCTGAGGCGCCTTGGTTTATCTAACTTTAAAATGGACTATTAGGGGCGCCTGGGAGGCTCAGTCGGTTAAGGGTCCGACTTCGGCTCAGGTCACGATCTCGCGGTTTATGGGTTCGAGCCCCACATCGGGCTCTGTGCTGATGGCTCAGAGCCTGGAACCTGCTTCCGATTCTGTGTCTCCCTCTCTCTCTGTCCCTCCCCCACTCACATCCTGTGTCTCACTCTCTCAAAAGTAACTTAATGTTAAAAAATAAAATGGACTATTACACACTGCGCATCCCTTTAAAAGTCAGCAGGAAAAAATGGCCTCAAAAAATACCTTTTAGAGTTCACGTACTTTACTTCCAGGGGACCCTCTCAAGTCCTGATTTTTAGCCTGGTCATTTTTACTTGATGTACAATTTTTAACAGCTTGAGTATCTGCTCTATCGACCGCTGTGAGGGGCAGAACTCTGAAAATGGGGACACGGCAGCACTGAGCAAACAAATGAGACCGGAGAGAGAAAATGATGAAAATTATATCTAGAAAGCCCCGCTATCTGAAACCGCTTACAGGCTTGGGCCGACTTCCTCCTCACTCCTGTACTGTAACACGGCGCCAGCGGCGTCCGACGTCAGAGATGCTCACAAAACTCGATCAGAATCCACTGACGCCCCCTTCGCCAAATGCCCGGAGTTAGCATCACCAGCAACGAAACAGACCGATGTCACGTGTCCTGCGACTGAACACACCGCAAAGGGAACAATGTCAGACAGCCCGTGGTATTTTTCTCGAAGGGCGGAACCTCGATCTAATCGTGAGAGAACATCAGACAAACCCAACTTGAGGGGCGTGCTCTCTGACCGGTACGCTTCAAAAGAGTACGGGCCTTGAAAGACCAGGAGAAACTGAGGCACTGTCACAAGTTAGAGGAGACGAAGGAAATGTCACAACTAAATGCCACGTGGGACCCCGAACTAGATCTGCAACAGAAAAATGGTTATCAGAGGAGACACGGGTGGCATCCGAATAGACGCTGTAGTTTAGTTAACAGTATTGTGCCGACGTCATTTCCTGGTTCGGATAATCCTCCTCTGGCTGTGTAGACCAGGCATGTAGGGGGAAGCGTGGTGAACGGAATACAGGAACTTCGTACCCTTTTTACGATGTTTCTCTCAAATTTTCTCAAAATGAGCAAATTTTAAACGGACCAAATTTGGTTCCCTATATGTATGGAAAATATAGCTTAGAGATCTCTGCTCCAGAAATATTTAAAACAAAAACACCCTGGTTCTTGGGGGACCTGGGTGGCTCAGATGGTTGACAACCATAGTTGTCCGACTTGAGCTCAGGTCATGATCTCGCGGTTGGTGAGTTCGCAGCCCCATGTCGGGCTCTGTGCTGACGGCTCAGAGCCTGGAGCCTGTTTGGGATTCTGTGTCTCCCTCTCTCCCTGCCCCTCCCCCGCTTGCGCTCGGTCTCCCCCAAAAATAAACATTAAAAAATAAATGAAAAGGACGGACTTCCCATTTACGGAGCGGAGAGTTCACGCACGAACGTGTGCTGGAAATAAATACATCTCATTCCCATTTAACAAGGCGGTACCACGTGGGCAATACCTTTTTTGAACAAACTTTTTATTTTAGAACAGTTTTAGATACAGAGAGCTCCCGTACACCCCACGCCCAGTCTTCCCGAGCACTAATAGATTAGCATGGTGTATTTGTCACGATGAAGAGCGAGTCCCGCCCCGGATACCGGCAGTTTCTGCGGCGGCCGGCCGCACTGGCTCTCCGGGCCGGCTCATTACAATGGGTGACAATGAAGATCAACTTGGTGCTAATCGTGTCTTTCTCGATCCCCCGCTACCGGCCAGGCACTCCACTCATAGTCCACATACGTCCTTCTAGTTAATTCTCGCAATAATGGAATTAGATAGGCGTCTTTTAGTAGTCCTTCTACATGCTGGAGAGACTGAGGCCCAGCGAAGCTCAGGGACTGCCTCAGATCACCCAGGAGGAAGCGGTAGAACGGGATCCAAACAAGGACTGCTGTTCTTGTTTATGTTTATTTACTTTTAAGGGAGGGGGAGGGGCGGAGAGAGAAGGGGACAGAGGATGGGAAGCGGGCTCTGCGCTGTCAGGACACAGCCCGATGCGGGACTCGAATTCGTGAACCACGAGATCACGACCTGAGCCGAAGTCGGACTCCCCCCGACTGAACCGACTGAGCCCCCCAGGAGTCCCAGGACTGGCTGGTTTCTAAGTACCCGGTCCTAACCGCTGCGGCTGTCCGCTAACCGCAACCCAGCCCCAGCCGTTCGTCCCAGCTTCCCCCGTCCTGCACGCGTTCGCTCGGCTTGATCTGCAGGAACTCAAGGCTTCGGATTCCTTCCTCTGACTTCCCCTTAGACTCACTCGTCCTTCCCCCTCACTTGTCAGTGACGCCTTTGGCACCTGTCACCTAACGTCTACAGTCTCCTTCCGGCCCGACCCCACCCGTCCCAGGATCTGATCCACGCCACCGATAAAAACGGGAAACTGGACAGGAGCCTGTGAAAGTCCATCCGGACCGCTGTGGCTCATTAACCAGCAATGCTCGGGCCGCGCTTCGCAAACCGTCCACCGCATCTCACCGGGGAGAGGCCGGCCCCGTGGCTCTGAACCCCGGCTGCGCCTCACAGTCACCGGTGGAGCTTAAAACAGCTCCTACGCCCGGGGAGCACTCCAGAAAATGACATCGGAATCTCTGGGCGTAGGATGCAGGCATCGGCGTGTTTTTTTTTTTTTAAATGTTTGTTTATTTTTGAGACAGAGAGAGACAGAGCATGAGTGGGGGAGGGGCAAGGAGAGGGAGACACAGAATCTGTAACAGGCTCCAGGCTCTGAGCTGTCAGCACAGAGCCCGACGCGGGGCTGGAAATCACAGACCGCAAGATCATGACCTGAGCCGAAGTCAGATGCTCAACCCACTGAGCCCCCCAGGCGCCCCAGGCATCGGCGTTTTTACAGCTCCACGATCTACGAAACCGGAGAGAGATGAACATAAATATCACTGAAAGAGAAGATGCTTCTAGAGTCTCTCAGTACCGACATGAAGCCCATTCGTTTAAGAAGAATGAATTATACAGCTAAAATATCAAAGCACAAAACCTGAGAAGGCCGTTCTACGTGATTTATTCTCCAAATGGGCTCAATTTACACAGAAAAACAGAACCATTAAGATGCTACAACATGGTATATTCATATGCATGGATGGCAGCATGTTGCAAAGAGGTTAAAAAAACAAAATACCAAAAAACTGAAAACACCATTTGTAACAAAACTTTTTTTTTAAAGTTTATTTATTTTGGGAGAGACTGAGAGAGCGAGCAAGCAGGGGAGGGGCAGAGAGAGAGAGAGGGAGAGAGAGAGAGGGAGAGAGAGAACCCCAAGCCACCTCCACGGTGTCAGGGCAGAGCTGGACGTGGGACTCGAACTCATGAACCCGGAGATCATGACCTGAGCGGAACTCAAGAGTCGGGTGCCTGGCTGACGGAGCCACCCAGGCGCCCCACCCTGATGATTTTCTTCTGTCTAGTTTAAGTATATGATACATCTAACGTACCAAATGTGTGTTAACTGACTGTGTTATCAGTTTGGCTTCTGATCAACCGTAAGCTATCAGTACGGAAGTTTTGGGGGAATCCAGAGTTACACACAGGGGGCCCCGGCTGGCTCAGTCGGTGGAGCGTGCAACTCTTGATCTTGGGGTCATGGGCTCGAGCCCTACTTTGGGCAGAGAGTTTACTTAAAGTTATACGCAGATTTTTCACTGAGTAGGGGTGGACGCCACGAGCCCCCGACTATTCAAGGGTCAACCGCGATGACGATGATGATGATGGCGGCTTAAACGCGGAGTGTTTTCTATGGGCCAAGCATTGTTCTATGCACTTTATATCCATACGACCACCTAGCACTCTTACAAAGCTTTTGTCCCTGGGTTTCGGAGTCGGACATCGATGCCCGGATGTAGGTAACTGGTATTTAAATCCAGCAGTCTGACTCCAAAGTCCACTCGCTAAACCATAAAACGACACTGTCACAGGAGATGCTCATGCTGTTAGTTTTATAATACACGTGAGCACACAGAAGTTGTGGCCGTGGTATCGACGCATCGAATGACGCCTGGAGTGGTCCAGAGAGATGCTCGCAGAGGGCTCGAATCAGAACAGAATCCCCTTGGGGCGCCCGGGGGGCCCAGTTGGTTAAGCGTCAGACTCTTGAGGTCAGCTCAGGTCGCGATCTCACGGTCGTGGCACTGAGCCGCGTGTCAGGCTCCAGGCTGACAGCATGGAGCCTGCTTGGGATTCTCTCTCTCTTTCTCTCTCTCTCTCTGGCCCTCCTCCACTGGTGCTCAGGTGCTCGCTCGCTCTCAAAATAAATAAACTTAAAAACACACAGGATCATCTCTTGACCTCTGTGCCAAGCTTCCCCTTGCTGTACCGTAATCAGTTCTTTCGCAGGTGCCTGTCTACAGACCAGCGGGGTCCAGCAGAATTTTCTGCCACGACAGAAACAGACGAGATCCGCATCGTTCCGCGCAAGCAGCCTCTCGCCACGTGTGACTGCCGAGCATTTTAAATGCGGCTGGCTATGGTGTCTAAAGAACTGAATTTAATTTAATTTAAACTGCTTCAAATGGACATAGCTAGTGACTACCACGTCGGAAACACCGCCGGAGAGGCCACGGAAGGCCTCTCAGTTTCGCCTTGTACGATGACTTTTCAGACCAAATTCGCTTTAACGGCTCATCAGCCCGGCTCCGGCTCTACTGAGATAAAGGGCCACCAAGGGCTTCATACGAGCGCAAGCTCCCCGAGCTCCCCGGGCACCTGCCTGGCAAAATCGCCACAGCGGGCTCGGCTATAACCCGGACCGTGCGACTCACAAAACGGAGGAAAGTCAAGGAAGGTATTTCCTGAAGAAAAGCCGTTTCCTCGCAGGTGGAGGATGTGGCTGCTTTCCAAGGAGCTGGAGAAGGTTTCAAGATAAGCTGAGTGGCCGGCCGGAAACACGGCCCCGAAGGGTGAAATTGAAGACCTCGTCACCCCGAGCCCTTCCCCCATCGTCACCCACGTCGGGGCTTCATTATCTCCTTTCCACCATTTTCTTTCCCTGGCTGAGAAGCCGGAGGCCAAGGGGAAGATGAACCAACAGCCACAGGCTTAATCGATGGCAAATCCAAGAATAAAATCCAAAATGTTGACTTCGGGCTTCTAAAATCGAATTCGGGAAGGTACCGCTTCCCCCTAAAGAAAACAGGAGAATTTCTCCGCAGTTTCTGTCGAGTTCAGAGAGCAAAGTAGTGCCGGATCGACACAAGGCTTCACTGTTGTGCCATCCGGACACTTTTTGCACGGAATGCTTTATTGGCATCTGTGCTCCGACTGCGGAAGCCAACGTGAGCCCCAAATCACCTGCCCTCCTTCATTGCTTTCCTTCCTTACGACAGAAGTCTCTATAAAGTCTGAACACCGAACAATTAAGTAGCAGACGCGAACGAGATGCTTTGGGAGCAATCCTTTTCAGAGACGCGCCTGTAAGCAGGTGGGCGTTCCTGCCTGTTTGGAAAAAAATGTAATCGGAACGATCGTCTAAAGGGGGAAGCCAATAACGTGACTGGAAAAGAGAGGACTGCAGACGGACGGTCAGAGAAAGAATTCTGCCGTCGCCGCTGGAAGGTGGGAGCCCTCCTAGACACGGTCGCTTCCTGCTGGGCATGCCACCGACACAGCCATTGCCTCTGATGCTTGGTCCTGCTTGGGTGATTTAAAAACGGCTTGCCTGTATGCTCACTGCAAGGGGGCGACTGAAAGGTCCCCCTGTCACCTGTTTATTTTGTTTCTACATCTTGGCCTGAAGCAAACTCCATATGGGATCAGCAAAATTACTGAGTCCGTCTTATTATATTAATGTGAGAAAAATATAGTATATATCTCAGTTACTATTATTTAGAAGAAAGGTCTTAAGCATTTAGAATACAACGTTGAAGGGCTGAAAGCTATATGCTTATGATTAACAAGCAGAGAGACGCTCGGGGCGCGTGACTGGCTCAGTCAGAGGAGTACGAGACTCTAGATCTCGGGGTTCTAAGTTTGAGCCCCTCATTGGGTGTAGAGGTTGCTTAAAAATAAAATCTTTAAAATATATATTATATATCACATATATTATGCATTGTATATCGCATATGTGTGCGATATATAATACACATATTGAACACGTTATATATAGCATACGTATCATATATGCTATACATATAACATGCATATTATATACGTTACATGTGTTTATGTAGGGAGATGCTAAATATTACCTTAGAAACTAGAAGGCAATCCCAAGACAGACCAATCCTCCTGTTCTCTCTAGACCACTACACCTGATCTTGAAATAGGGTTCTGCCTGGGTGCTGAATGCTACTTTAAAATAGCCTACTTTGGGAGTGCCTGGGTGGCTCAAAAGCGTCTGACTTCGGCCCGGGGTCACCATCTCGCGGTTCATGAGCCCCGGCCCCCACGTCGGGCTCTGTGCTGAGAGCTCAGAGCCTGGAGCCTGCTTCGGATTCTGTGCCCCCCTCTGTTTCTGCTCAAAAATAAGCATTAAAAAAAATAAAATAAAATAGCCTAATTTCACATTATAAAACGTGTTTTTCTTCCATTTACACTGCAAAAATGCGAACCAAAAGCAGGGGGTGAGCCCACCATCTAACATACTGTTCAAATGTTAATCAACACTTCAGTATCTTCTTGTTCTATCTTGTTTACAGTCTGAACTTTGGAGCATTTCGTACAAGAGAATTTCTATTCGAAATGTGTTAACACTATCGATTACGGGAAAAGCTCTTCCTTTTCTTCGCTGTGGACGCAGCAACCTGCTTGTAACATGGGCTATGCAGACGTTTTGTTTTATAATTGCAATGTTAATATGAAACCTGGATTACAAGTCTATCATTATTCTGAGAGAACAAAATTATTCCAACCTTTGAGATTTTTAAAACTCTGACAGTGTATATTGTTTTGACCAATTTTACTTCTCTTTTTAATATGGAAGCATGGCAGACACTACTTTCTGCTTTCCAATACCTACTGCCCTCCTATTCTGCAGTAATTGTGTTTTTAGCTGGCCCCCCAGCAAAGGAGTACCATTCCCACAATCGCTCCCAGTTAGGTGTGGTCATATGACCAAGTTCTGACCGCTGGGAAAGGGGAGAGGTGCCACAAGCAACATCCCCAGAATGGCCTTCAAGAGCCTGCCCACTCTTTTCTTCTTCCCATTGGCAGGAAGGTGAAGGTGATGGCAGGAGCTGCAGCAGCCATCCTGGACCATGAAAAGGAAGCCAAGTCTGAAGTATTGACACAACGGTGAGACAGACAGAGCCTGGACCTCTGAATCCTTTCTGGAGGAGAGCCACCATACCAGCTGGCACTTTTACGTCCAGGCTGGAGGAAAACTTCTGGCACGTGGAAGTTATTATTGACATTTCAGGGGTTCCGTTAGAGTAGATAAACCTATATCCCAGCTAATTAGTAGGATAACAAAGTAACCAAATTCTGCTTTCCCCTATTAAAAAAATAAGGACAAAAATAATGATAATAATTACAAAGGTATACAAAGAGCTGTTCTTTCAAGTCACCTGGCGCCCAGTGGTGCTACCGAAGTACCTTCAGAGAGGACAACCAATTTACGTTATTTTTATGGGCTCCCCGAAATGGCGGTCTTCCAGTTGGGTCATTCGTCTTGCTCGCTGGAAACGGCCCAATCAGCTGTGATCGCTTTTCAAAACTCTAACCCATCATCGAAAGTGTGTTTCCATGGAGAACACTACGACAAACGAGCAACGGGCTTTCCTATTCCCTTTCCTGCACTCACAGAAGAAACAAAGAGAAATGGCGATCTCCGTATCTACCCCCCACCTCGGCTGAAGGTCCCCTGTGGTTATAAGCACCAACGCCCAACCAACGAAATCAACCACACCCTTGAATGACATTGACCGTACCACCTGCCTCAAGAATGGTGAGGGACCCAGAGATGGAGCCTGAGGGCTCAGGTTCGAACACCGGCCTTGCCGCTTCCTGGCTCCGTGATCTGCATGGTGCTGTCTGCGCAACGGCGGGGATTACACTGGCTGACTCGGGCAAAGCGCTTAGAACGGTGGGTACACACAGCAAGGACGCAATGACTCTTTTATCCGTGCGCATGTGGCGGGGCCACAAATTTGGCCGCCCCGTTGTGACCTATTCTTTTAGGCTGCTTATTTTTAAGCAACTGCCAACGCAGGCGAAGCTCTGAAGAGCGACAAGTTAGCCTTTCGTCAGGGACATTCAGAGGTATGAGGGAAATCTCCGTCTGTAAGGACGTGTCCCTCCCCGACCGGGAGGAGGGGGCGGGCTCTAAGTCCCTAGAAACTCTGACCAGTGGAGAAGGCCAGGCCTGAAATCTGCATCGCAGCCCTAGCCTCGTTTACCGAGCTTTTCCTGGTAACCTCCCGTAACTGGCTCCCCAACCCCAACATCTTTGGTCTTTGGCTGAAGACAGTATGCAAGGCAGCGGCCTCAGCCATTTCGGGGAGTCACTGTTTTCCCGGGTCTCTCCCTCGTATACAAGTGTACGTGATATTAAACTTTTGTCCGATTTTCTCCTGTTCATCTGTTTCACGTCAATTTTAATCTTAGAACGGTCAGAAGTACCTCAAAGGGTAGAAACTTTTTCCTCCCCAAAAGCGTGTTTAAGTGTGTACACGTGTATATGCCATATACTATATATGTATACAAGACACAGAAGCTGTACGCACAGCACATATATGCATGTCTGTCTGCACATAGCTATGCTATGTAAAACATAATCATTTTATATATAGCGGGTATATATGTGGCCTATATATTTTATATAGGATACATATATATATATATTTATACATAACAGGTATGTATTGTGTGTGTGGGGAGGTTCCATTTCTTGACTGTACACACACATTCTCTTTTCTGTGAAAACCAAGTTGATTCACAAAAATAGAGCGTTCCTCTGTCCCAAGTTCAAAACCTTGTCCAAGCTTATTCTCCAGCGTTTGCTGATACTAACGCCATCTGCTCCTTCAACTCTGAAAGGCCCAGCAGGATTCTCAGCTGCACTGGCCCAACCCCAAGGGGGGGATGGAGCGTGTGGGTACGCGGCAGGAAGGGGGCCTGCCGCGGGAGGCTCTGTACTCTTATTTTCTCGCTGACCAAGGGAGCTTATTGGAGCCAGCAGGAAAAAAAAAAAAAAAGATATAACATAGAAATACACACTCTGCTCATCAAAGTCTTCCAGCAAGGCAGAAACGTATGGACGAGCAGCCCACGGTTGAAGTGCACCCTGCCCCCCCCTCCCCCCCCGGCTTTCGGAATGGATCTAAAGGGGAGGGGCAGCGCGGTCCTTGCCTTTGCCTCCAGAACGGGACAGGTCGGTATCACCGACCGGGATAACCGAGCGCAATTTCTGCACGGAGAGATCTCCATCAACTGTTATCCCCCACTTAGGCGGAACTGGAAACGTTCTGGTAGCCTCGATCGTTTGCAAAAGAGTCGAGTGTGAAGAGGCCAAGTGGCCAACAGATGCTGCAAAGCCCACTTCACAAAGGAGGCGACGGAACCCGTGCATGGAAGCGAACGCCGCACTGCTGAAGTTTGTTTACAAAGAACAAGTATGGGGGGGAGGGGGGGAGAGAGAGAGTTTTAAGGAGGTTCCACCTTGGAAAAAAAAGAGATAAACTAGGCAGGCTGGCTGCAATGGCAACTCCATGACAGCAGAGACGGAGACCGACTGAAGCATTCAAGGCCGGTGTCGCAGGGGCGCACGTGAAAGGCGGGCGCCTCCGCCCGAGTAACTGAAGACACCCCATAACGAGCTCAAGCATCACTTATCCGTGGGTCCCTCAATTACCTAGAAAATCCGCTAAGGTCGTTTCGCTCAGTTAAACACGGCAAGGACGCCACTGAGCGAGGTGTAAATATCCCAATTCGTAAACGACAGGCATCGAAAAGAACCTCAGTGCTTGACGGTAAGAACCTCCGGTATTTCTCAAAACGACGGTGTGACCAAGTCAGAGGAGGAGGGACTTGCTGGACCCGAGAAAATTCTGTGTATTTTTATGGCGATAAAACTATACATATTTTTGAAGCGAGGAGACAACAGCTTGCCATTTTAAGTATAAAGTTACCATGGCAACCATAGCATCTACCTGATCTCCTGGACCCTAAAGATAAGTACTCGTAGGTGATCAAATCGTGGAAATGATTAAAGCTTTCCATCTAAGACTCAACGATGTAACAGACGAGCATTTGTCAGGCATTAAAGCGACAGCTTAACATTCGGGTGCCCGTGACGGTGTCACCGGGCTTCTCAAGAAAGAGGCATCACGGAACGACGCGGTTTCGTTAGGTTCGGCCAGTTCCTGGCATCGTCTGCGGTTTATTCCGTGAAGGAACTTGTGGTTTCGATCGGCCTTAGGACGCATCCTCTCTGTTTTCCTAATCGCATGAAACGGCGAATGATCATTTGCCACATTCAGAAAATGCCCTTCGGCAAAGGTCTGATTCTCTCCCACCGGAAAGCTATGTTTCGGCGGGATGCTCACTTGCAAAAAAATAACAACGTGCAGCTGTAACTAAACCGGAAGCTTATTAACAGGGTCCTTAAAACACCCAGCTACTATGGAAAGGAGAGAAATGGCTCCTAGGTGGTAATATACGTTGTAGAGACGCGGGCTAGTATTGGTACCATTCTATCACTAAAAGAAAATGCTTTCTCTGGAACACATTTCGGTTGTTTTGCTTTTCATACCTATTACGGGTATATCTGACCCACCCACTTGGGGGCTCTGTCTCAAGGCCAAAGACTCTCCTACTCACCCCCGCAGTTCTTGTACGTACACTTCGCACTCGGGCAGTGGGAGTACACGATGAAAATTGAGCACGCTGGTCCACCAAGCTGTGTCTCAAATAACGCCTTGCATGAGCCGCCTGGGTGGTTCAGCCGGTTGAGCGTCCGACCTCGGCTCAGGTCGTGATCTGTTTGTGAGTTCGAGCCCCCCACCTACTGGTGACACAGAGCCCGCTTCGGATGCTCTGTCCCTCTCTGTCTACTCCTGGCCCACCTGCACTCTCGAAAATAAATAAAACGTTAAATAACAGTAATAAGCGACATCACGGCCCATAACTACCGTCACGGCAAGTGACGACCGTGGACATTCAGAGCTTTGGGCACTGGTGTGCTCTGGAGCCGACGGCCAAGAAAGGATTCTTGAGATGGCTTTGGTGCAAAAAGGTGATTTTATTAAAGCGCAGAGACAGGACCTGTGAGCAGAAAGAGCTGCAGTGGGGCTGTGACGGGTGACGAATTATATACCTTCGGGATGGGAGGGGGCTAGCGATGGTTGGGAAAAGGTCATGTATTACGGTCTAGTAAAACTTCAGTCATGAGACCCGTCAGATGTACATAAATGGGCTATAAGCTTAGAGGATGATTTCC
>PITB01031670.1:0-15683 GCA_004024585.1 Paradoxurus hermaphroditus | reverse complement strand
CGACTTCGGCTCAGGTCATGATCTCACACATGGGTTCGGGCCCCGCGCCAGGCTCTGTGCTGACAGCTCAGAGCCTGGAGCCTGCTTCGGGTTCTGTGTCTCCCTCTCTCTCTGCCCTTCCCCTGCTCATGCTCTGTCTCTCTCTCTCTCTCTCTCAAAATAAATAAATGTAAAAAAAAAAAAAAAAAGAGGTTATAGGTAAGAAGAGGGCTAAGAACAGGATCCTGCGAATCACCAACCTGTAGTGGGCGATCAGAGAAACGGGTCCAGGAGAGAGAATGATCAGAGATGCAGATCCGGCTAGGAGAGGAACGGGGATTAAACATTCGAACTGGGAAACCATGAGCTTTTTAGGGTTCACGGCACCATCCACCCCCTCCAGATTGGGTTCCCGAAACTCTCAGAGTGGGGAATTTGTGGTTAAGAAAACATGTAAAATCGGGCCGGAGGGGCACGGTCACGAGTCAAATTCTGACATCACCAGAGATCCTGTTTTAGCATTTATCAATGAAACAGCACGTTATGTCTAGTAATTTGCATCTTGCATTAGAGACCAAATAGTTAACCGGACTGCGTTTTTGTGTTTCATGAGCAATATCTGGAACTTTCAAACATCAAATGACATCAGTGATATCATTCAATCCTTAAAATAACCCTACTACTAAAAAAACACTACTTTATGTTCATTTTCCAAATGAAACACACACGCACATGCAAGTGCAGCCACACGCGCACACGCACACATGCACACACACACATGCATACATGCACATGAATGCACACATATGCGCGCACACACACGCATGCACGCAGGCACACACACACATGCACACGCGCGCGCACACTCCAGGCTTGGAGTAGTTGAGTGCCACTCCAGTAGTCAGCAGCAGAGCCGGAATTCTCACACGGATTTGTCTACACCCAGAAGCTGGGCCGGTGGCCACGGCCCCACGGCACTGTGCACTATCAAATCCACTCGGCTGTCAATATCCAGTGAGACGCTCCTCTACCACTCGACACTCTCCAGGTTGTATCTCTCTCAGAGTCTTGGCAAGTTGCTTACGCATTCTGCTCACTCACAGAAGCCACACACCAAGAACTAAGCCTTAGTGGAGCCCCTGGGTGGCTCAGTCGGTGACCAGCCGACTCTTGATCTTGGCTCACGTCATGACCCCAGGGTTGTGGGATTGAGCCCCCTGTCAGGCTCTGCACTGAGCTTGATCCTGCTTAAGATTCCCCCTCTCCCTTTGTCTTCCTCCCCCACTCACACTCTCTCTGAAAAACAACAACAACAACAACAAAAACCCCCTAAGCTTTAGCTTCTAACTGATGGTTTAACACCATTTGAGCCCCCCCACTTAATGATTCTCTGTCTTTCCTCCTAAGATACCTTGAGGAATGCCTTGACATTTGCATAAACTCGATCAGAAATGCTTAGGTAAATAGAAGCAATCTGTACAGGCTGCAATTATGCAGCAATACTTGAGGATGGCGAGGGACCGTGATATATTCTAATTTTCGAAGGTAACCATTTACATGCATTGTGAGAAGGAAACAAACCGAGTTGTAGTACCCGAAGGTGAGGCTAATCATATTTCGCAGCCATCAATTTCCGAGAAACGGAGCACACGGATTACGGCCTCTTTTCCCTACGTGAACACCGTCCGAAAGCAGAAAAGACAAACCTCTTCCTCGTGCTTGCCTGGCCGGCGTTCTCGCTCTCAGCTCGGTGCAGGTTGATAAGAAACTACGGAGCAGGCCCCTTGACTTCATTCTGTTAGAAAGAGAGAAAACACCGTATCTCCTTACGACGTCTGTCAGCTTGAAAGAGCTCTGAATCACAGCAAAGTGGCATTTTATATTTAGTAATTCATTTCCCGTTCGGATCAAGGTGACAAATCACATGAAAATAGCTCCTCGTGACTCACATCAGCTTTTTAAGATTTTGGTAACAAAGTCTGACAAATTATTATCAATCCGGCATGGAGAGCGTATACGATTTATCTTGGCTATTAATGAGATCTACGGTGCGCATCTGCTCCAGGTGGTGATTGTTACTGGTTTCCCTTGGCGCGCCGCTCTCACAAATAGGGACAGACCGCGTTCCAGATTTGACAGAGCCCTCGTGAGCCCCGCTGAAAGTTGGCTTCTTAATTTCGCCCCACCTAGAAATCTTAGGATATATTTGAGGTGCAAGACAAAGGTGCAACGCGCACGAAGAGTTTATCAATGTTAAAATTTGTGTAATGAAAAGTGCAAAATGCTGAAAAGCTGCTCACCATTTAGGAAGGTTTGGAATCCCCTCATTCTTGTTTCCTGTAACTACAGCTTGGAATTTATCTGTCTCCCTCCAACAGCACCTTCCGGTCGGTGGTGTCCAAACTAACGTCTGTTTAATTAATTCGCTTTTTTTTTTTTTTCCAACCAGAATCCATACTGTCTGAAGATAGCATCTTAGGCACTGGGGTAGGAGGCTGGACAAAGTCTGGTCCCTGGTGGGGAACGTGCCCAAGGCCCTGGAGAAATCAACGATAGAACTATTGCATTTTGATTCCATGCAGAGGTAAGCATGTGGGACCCCAAAAAGAGCCTGAACGATTTTATATGTAGGTAGGCCCGATCTGATTTCCGAGAGGGGCAGACGTTTGATTTGAGATACGGCAGACGAGTTGAAGCTCATTGGAAGCCAGTAAGACCTGGGCTTGAGTCTTAGGTCAGCCAGTTAGGATGTGGTGTGTGCCTTTTTGTGCCTCGGTTTTCTCATCCATAAATGGGGACAGGATGGCACAGCACTCATCCTTCAGAAGTATTGGGGGGATTAAGTGAGGTCACGCATGGGGAGCACTTAGCAGTGTGTTTGGAAGACAGTCATGCTCGAGACCTGTCTTCTGTATGAGTGAATGAGGGCCCGCTCTGGGCCAGGCTCAGTCTTTGGAATCCCTTGCTAATGACCAGGGGCTGGAGGGATACACGGACTGAAATGCAGAGCACGGGACCCCGTCTGGGGCGAGCAGCCACCCCTCTCTCCGGTGCCCACTCATTCACGTATCCAGGCTCAATGCGAGATGACTTCCTTAGCCTCTTTCTCTCCTGCATCCCCCTCCCCTCTACTGTCGTTTGTGCCCCCACCTATGTGATCCTTTCCTGTGTCAGTTGAGAATGCTTTTAGGGGCAAATAAAAGACAACTCAAGTAACAAGAGTTTAACCACCTAAGGATTTCTGTGTCTCACACAAAACTCTGCCATTAAAAATGAGCCCCTACCGGCTCCTTATTTACATCCTCATGGTCACATGAAGGCTGCAGCATGTCCAGGTCTGTGTCTACATCTCAGGCAGAAAGAAGGTGGAAAGGTGCAGGAGCAAACGCTGGTGAGTCTCTTTTGAAGAGCGCCACCTCGGACTTCTCCTTACACCCCAGCGGATGGTGGCCATCGCCATCTATAGGGGAGTCTGGGAAGAAAGAGCAAAGGGAAGGAGTTGGGGGTGATGTTAGGGTTGCCCTAATGTGGTGTAGGTAACACTGGCCATCGTTCAGCTCCTAACATAACTACCACTGGCCCTATGACAACTCTCTTGACAACTGCCATGTTCACTGCTACCCTGTCCCATGGAAGGCCACAGCACTGTTCCTACTGTGAACCCTTTAACACCAGCACCGAGAATGCCTTTCCTGAGCACACTGCTTCACAGATTACAATGTACTTTCTACCTTGACCTCCTGTTCGACTATATCAACCATCCAGGGGGCTGCATCTTTTCCGAAGAGGGAACCGACCCAACCTAACACAGCAAATGGCAATTTGGAGCCAGCAGTAGGACTTTTTAGTCCTAGGTCAGGGATGTTTTGAAGTCAGTTGGAATAGGATTCCAGTGTTCGGTTGGCCACTTATTAGCTGTGTTAACCTGGCAACTTCCTGGAACTCTCTGTGCCTGTTTTACTATCTGTAAAATGGGGATCAAAACACATGCCATTGTGGGTAGTTGTAGGGATTAAGAGATAAAACATAAGCGAAGCGCAGTCCTTGACTTCCAGCAGG
Source organism: Paradoxurus hermaphroditus (assembly GCA_004024585.1). Lineage (NCBI taxonomy): Eukaryota > Metazoa > Chordata > Mammalia > Carnivora > Viverridae > Paradoxurus > Paradoxurus hermaphroditus. Next base: position 11,645 of record PITB01031670.1, on the reverse strand, counting down.
CCATCGAAACATGGTAACTATTATTAATCTTACTGGTTGTGTGACCTGAGGCAAGTTGAGTAAACTCTCTAGGACTCAGTGTGTGTGTGATCTCTGAAAGAGAGAGAGAGTTAAGGATTCTATAACGTACTCTGTAGGAACAACCCAGCACACACCTTTGTTAATCAATAAGTATCAGTTAACCGTGGGCTGAATAAACAATTTTCCACTGATTCTTGATGAATCTAAATTCTACATGTACATCAAGGCCATGAAATCTGGAATATTCTCACCAGTAAAATATTGATTATGACAGTGACCTTTTGAATAGGTACCGGGTGCCAGATGCCACACGCAGGGGTGTCATGATCTCCATCTGCAGATGATGGAGCTGACGGTGTGTGTGTTTAAAAGCCTTGCCCAGTTCACTCAGCTTGGGCTGGACTCCTGCTTTGTCTCACTGCTTAGTTCACACTCTCCCAAGCAACTGTACTGCCTTTCACTGACTGGAGGAGGGCAGATGCAAGATTTCAGCCTTGACGCTGTGAACAAATGAGCAGAAACAGACACAGGGCATGGAAAAGAAGGAAATGAGGTGGAACTTAAACGCCCAGATACTAAGTATTACCTAATCGAGCTTCATCTGGTTGACCATGACAGACTCAAATCCCAAGATGTAAGTGCTTTGTTCAGTTCACCTACAATGCCGTGAACACAACAGGACTGGAACTCAGGCCCCGAAATACCCAGGACAGGTCTGTTTCTACCAAACTCTTCAGAAATAAAGCCACACCAGCAGCCGATTCCCAGAATGTATCTATTCAGCTTGCTTCAAGAGGAGATATGTAGCCATTTGTTCTGATTTTGTAGCTGGGAGCCCAGAATTGGATGAGCGGTTAGGAACGGGATTGCTAGCCCCCTCCTCCATCACTATTTATTAAGTGCCTACTATATGCCAACCCTGCTAGGAGGCACAGGGAATGCCTTAGTGAAAGAAAGGGACCTATTTCTTGTCATGGGGCTTTCTCCAGCACAGAAAGAGGCTAAGCACAGACAAGCAGGCACAAATTAACAAGTCATTACTGATGGGCAAGTCCAGTAGGAAGGAAGTCTGTGTTACAGTGTGAGAGATGGGCCATCCACATGGCAAAGTTCTGGGAGGTGCCCCCTCCCGCCAGGAGTCAACTTTCAGCAGAGAACCAGGGAAGAGAAGAAACAAGCTTGGCCTCCTCACTGTGTCTCTCTCCCAACACCCACACAGTGTGGGAAGACTGCCTGCGGGGCCAGGGTTCTGGCTGGGTGGGCCCTCAGGGATCCGGGTAACCAGAAGCTTCCTGAGTGATGAGAGCCTGGAATGACACATTTTCTTTCATTTTCAAACACTGAGCTGCTCTGTAATTGAGCAGATACACACATGCCACTCACCAGCTGATAGGCGGAGGCCGGCTGTCAAGGAGGCAGGCAGATGGGGTAGCCCAGTTCCTGCTGGGCTTTCGGGAGATCAGGCAGGGGTATCCTGGCACACACAGCACACACGCCCTACGACACCATGCAATTTACTTTTACATTTGGGTCCCTGGATGGAGGGAGTTTCTCACGTGTGGGGTCATTGATAATTCAATCAACGAGTGTGCACTGTGTAGCTTCTATGATCAGCATCACCACCTTTTGCATCTGTCCGATAAATACATCATCCCAAGAAATCCTCATTACAGGAGCAACTAAAGGAGAAACTTCTACAACCAGGATTTCCCTTCAGGCTTACAGTAAGGCAGCGAGGTGGGCATTTGCCAATTAGTCCTACTCTGCAGAGACACAAAGGACGTTCAGAACTTGCTATATGGTGAGTCATGGCAGAGTCGACATTTGAACTCATGGCTGACTCTGAGTCAGGTGCTCTAAACCGTATAGAAGACCACCTGCTCCTCAGTCTTTGTAGGTGCTGGGGACATCATGTCTGGTGGCACTATACTGGTACTAACGGTTGTAGCAATAGCAGCAGTAGTATTAGACTCCATGCACGACAGAAGGCCCTGGGGAGATTTTACATAGAACAGGAAAAAGTCATTGACTTATAATTAACACCCCCCCAGCCCCGTTCGGGGCTCCTGTTTCCTTCCTCTATGTGGAGTAATATAAAGAGCATGATCCTCAGTCACACAGACGTGACTTGACCCCTTACTCATAAATTGTAACCTTGGGCAAGGCTCTTGACCTCTCTGAGCTTTCTTCCCCTCAACTTTGTGCAAAGGATATTTGGAATTTTGTGGGGGCTTCATAAATCCAAGTCTCCATCCTTTCTCTTCATCTCCACTACTTCATTCAGCACTGACTGGCCGAGTGTCTACAGGAAGACAGACATTGCACCAAACATCATTAAGTAGACAAAGTTACATGTTACTTCCCAGGACCGACACTCTCGTGGAAATGAGAGACTGTATAAATTCCGCCGTAACCCAAGTATAATCGGGATCACAGGTGGTCCAGTCCCTGTATAAAGGCATGGCCAGAGAAGCCCGGTTCAGCCACGCAATGCCATCTTCCAAAGTGATTCCAAAGATTTTCTGTGTTTTCTGAGGACTTTTGGCAGATCTAGTTTGTAATCCACACCAGCCTTACACAGACCTTCTTCCTTGAACCTGTTCATTCAGATTCTCTACCTGCTCCAGAATCCCTCCTATGCCCCTCTCCCCACAACCTCTTCTATTTTTTTAATCTTTATTTATTTATTTTGAAAGAGAGAGGGGGAAGGTCAGAGAGAGAGAGGGAGAGAGAGAGAGAGAGAGAGAGAGAGAGAGAGAGAGAGAGAGAATCCCAATGAGGCTCCATGCTCATCATGGAGCCTGATGCAAGGCTCCATCCCATGACTGTGAGATCATGATCTGAGTCAAAACCAAGTCGGATGCTTAGCCAGCTGAGGCACCCAAGCACCCCCCTGTCCACAGCATCTTCTATAAGCTTCCAGACCATGAACTTTTCCTTTTCCCTCTTCTCTTTACCCCACGCTCTTTGGTATAGACATCAGCTTAGCCTCTTTGACTAAGACCCCTCTCCCAGCCTCTCATCTCTCATGTTGGGACTTTCTTCATCTGCTCTTCTTACTTGACATGAACAATTCCTCATAACTAATCTGGCAAGTACTTGCCTTTAATTAAGAAAAACATTGAGTAGGGGGGTGAGAATGAGGAACACTTGCGTTAGTGAGTCCTGCCGCTGTGATAATGCGAATACAAGTTATGTGCTGATAATTGCTTCTAATGCTTCATAACTCCCCAGAATATATATGTCTCCTTTGCCCAGGCTGTCCTTCAAAACTAAGAATGCTCCTGCAAAATAAGTGTGGTAGACTGAGCTGTGTCTCTTTACCTCCTCTTTCTTACCAGAACCTAATTAACCCATCCAAACTAGAGAAGACTGTTGGCTGTGGCTGTGGGTGGGTTTCCTCTCTCTCTGCCACTGGACATGAACCGGGAAGCACGTGGCTTCGTTTTCAAAGGGATGCTGACCTGGAGGCAACATTTTGAAAGGCAGGCAGAAAATCATAATGAAGTAAGTGGAAACTGATCACCTCATGCCTGGGCTCACATTTCCACTTAACTTCCTGCCCAGAAATTTGCTTATTTTCCAAGTCAGAGCTATTATTGATAATAGCAGTTAACTGTAAAGGTTTTGGGTGATCTCACTTTCTTCTTGATAAATGTGCATTTTCCATATTTTTGGCACTAGGCACATGAATTTAAAAAATATAAATAAACAAAACCAGGAAAAAATATGCGTAAAAAAGAAGCAACTTCCATTCACAACTTTAAATTTGGAAGCACATCTGAGGCACGGCAGCGTTGGTTGCTGCTGACTTCATCATGGCTGGTTACAGCGAACTGAGATCACTGTTGACTTTGGAGCATATTCTAGGATCCAGAAAGGAGAGGGAGCCTCCACCAAGTAATTCCCTGGAATTAAAGTTGACCACAAGCAATGGTTTCCTGTGGAGCTGAAGTCTGGAAAGAATTCATTCATCTTATAATCGAATTAGACCAGAGGGCGAAAGGCGGGCCCAGCAAAGGGTCCTCACAGGATCTATGTGTCCGTGAACGTGAGGAGCAACTGAGCCAATGCTTGTCCTGAAGGAACAAGAAACTGTAAATATATACATTTGGTCCTAGGACAAAGGTCCTGTGATGGAGAGGAAGAGTGACTGGAGCTCAGTTGGGGTCTGTCACCAAGATAGTCAGTGGACCCTCAGCCCTATGTCTTCTGGCCTGAGTTAAGGGTCGGGGGTTATTGCCCCAGGACGGTGAGACACTGGAAGCACAAAACAGATGCGTTTTGGGGTCGAAGGTGGAGGGTACAACACTGGGGGGGGGGCGTCCCTGTACTCCAGCAGAGGGCACCTAGCAGCTTTGTTGTGGTCCCTGGATCACAGGGAAGCTGCCGGCTGGAGAGGGCATAGCCATTGGCAGGTTTCAGCCGTGGGGGTCCCAGGAATTGGGAAGCCAAAACCACAACAGGAAAGGCAACCACGGGCCCCATGCTCACGAATGTTCAGCTCCTTCTTCCCCTCCCTGAATCCCCAGAAATGAACGGAAATGCTGTTCTGGGATCAGGCCAAAATGTTACTACCGACACGATCTTTCCACTCTCCAGCTGGACGAACTCAGGTCAAACTCAGGTTAAAATGTAAACACGCTCTCTCCACTAGAGAGATTAGGCACCACCTATTGTCTCTGTCTAGACCCCTATTTCCCCAGGAAAACTGATCCTCCGCGCCCAGTCTGGCCGTCAGTCCCCAGCTCCTGCCTTCCTCGGCAGAGGGGAAAGAACAAGATCGGGGTGCTGGGCCAAACCACGCCCATGAACCAGGGAGAGACCCGGCAGGGCTAAACAGAACTTTTCTATGTAAAACAATGTGCAGATGCTGGGAAGGAAACGGTCTTCGTGTTTTGGGGGATCCTGGGCTATAAAAACAGAAGCGTGGGATGTGCAGAAGGCATCGTTTTTGCTACCACTGCAGAGACCTCAACTGGAACCGAAACTAACTCACTAACACACAGGGAAATGGCAAAATGCTGTTGGACATGGCGCCCAATGACGTCACTGGAGTCCCTAGATCTGGATAAGCCTCTAGCAGATTTCTCTCTTGACTTTTCTCTTACTCTAAGCCTATGTTTCTTCCCTCTCTCCTTCCCTTCTTTCCTTCCTTCCTAATTTCCCTTTAGCTGAATTCCTCTGAAAGAGCTCTGTGAGCTGGGGAAGGTGTGCTTGGAAGCAACAGGCCTTATGCTGGAGGTTTCCCTGGGTCAGGCAGGGGGTACGGTTTGAGACGTCACTGCTGCACCCAGGAAGCTGCATCCCCTCTTATGCAGTAGGAACAGAGCAGTCAGTTAAAATTGTTAAAGTGGGTTACCTTAAACCTTACGCCCCTCAACTTTCAGAGGCTGGCATTTAGGGGACTTCAGAGAAAATGTCAGAATGTTGGGAAGTATCCCCTTCCTCTCTCAGCCTTCACTTTTTGCACCGTGGTCAAAGGACACGCTTCCATCCAAACCAATCCTTTAAAAGGAAGGGAGTGGTAGGCATCTGTTCAGAAGCCATAAAGGGCATGGTGGGCACACAGAACGTATTTCTGAAGGAGCAGAGGGATAGAGGAAAGATCACCTCTGTCCGTCCATGCATGCCAGCCACCCAGGGGGAAGTTATGTAACCGAGGCCTGCTGGAATGGGCAGAGATTTGAGGCCCATTAATAAGCATTGAAAATGTCAAGGGTGTATCCAGATGCATGGCCTCTGACTCAAGAAGTCCTTGTCTCTGGTTACCAGCCCGTGTTGTTTCCAGAAATGGAACTGACCAACAGATGACTGAGATCTTGGGGGGGTTGTACACAGGAGGAGGTTCAGTCCTGGCGATTGAGGGTCTGGTCGCACAACTCCCAGGCCTGTGAGGCAACAGGAAGTAGGCCGCCTCGTCACTGCAGGCCTGGGAGGGGAAGCCTCCCCAGGGTCTGATTCAGATGTGGTCAAGGAGAACAGTAGACAAAAGAAAGCCTTTCAGAGATCAGAACCGGACAGGCCAGGTTGGCTGATCAGGAAACTCCCTGAACTGACACCACAATTAATTCTCAGGACACGTGTCCAACGGGCCCAACACAGGCCACTGCCCCTCTTTTCTACCAAAGCAGAGAGAACCCTGGCCGCCTTCTTTTCCTGTCTCCCCTCCATGACTGTGTACTGGGTACGTCAGGATTAGTCACATTATTGTAATTCCACACATTGATAGACCATGAAAAATACACCTGAAGCCTCCTAGTTCTAACTGGGAGGTGCTGGATCAGAGCAGGTGGATTTGGAAGCAGCCATGGTGACTGAGAGTATTTGGGGGTTGTCTGTCTTTGGGAGGAAGTGGGTATATTTCTGTTAGTATATAGAATAGTGCTTTTTTTTTTTTTCCAAGAAGAGAATGTTTCTTGGACATATAGAAAGGAGGGTACAGGTGTGTAGATGGCAGCCAACAGGCGGAATGCAGTAGTCACAGCACTTGTGTTTCTAGAAGTGTATGATCCCCTCTGTGTGTTTACACACCTTCTGTGTGTTTACACTGTGGTTTCTGGTCACAGAGCCCCACCCTCTTTCAGTTACAGGTTTCCATTATCTGCTCCTGGGTTACCGATGATCCCAAAACTTAGTGTCTTAAAACAGTACATCTCATATCGTGTGGGTTGGTGGGACTCGACTTGGCCCTGTTGCTGCTTAGTGTGGGTGGCGTGGCTGCACTCACTCCCACGTGAGCCCGTCGGGGGCTGGCATGTACCAGACAGCTCTGAGAACACACAAAGCCACGAGGCCTTTCAAAACCTGATCCTGAAAGTCACACAAGGTCACTTTCATGGCATCCTATTGGTCAGAACGAATCATAATACCTGCTCAGATTTAAGGGGAAGGCACCCGGGGTCTCCCTTTGGAAGGGGGACAAGGACGAGAGAACCTTCAGTAGACCTCTTTGCTGTTAATTTGCTACATTTCACCCCCCAGGCTGTAAGTGCTCATGTCTCTCACGTGTGCAAAAGACTCTCGGGCTCTCCCACGACCCCCAGGTCCCACCCTGTCACGTCATGGGCTGAGGCTCCAGGTCCCAAACCTCACTCTCCCAAGACCCCAGTGCAGGTGAGGCTCAGGTGTGATCCTGAATGAAATTCCTCAGCTGCAAGTCCTATCGATCTGCAAGATGTGGCACTAAAAGTGACTCCTTTGTCCTCTGGGCCATGCAGTTAGAGAGCCGTAATCATGCCTATTGTTCGGTCAGGTGGCCATGGACACACAGCTGGAAAATGGCGAGACCAGGATTGAATTCAGTTCTGCCTGAGTCTACAGGCCGTGCGCTTTCAGCTGAGGAGAGTCACACAAGGCATGGTGGTAGGGAGGCTAATATTAATTACAATATTGAAGTAGAATCATAGTGTTTTAAAAGTGCAGAAAAATGTCAAATTTTCTCCTACTCTCACTCCATAGTAGGCACCTGGCATTTTCTCTTCAAAGCAGAATGAAATCGTATAGCCTTGGATGATCAGATAGTCTTTTTCTATATGGCTTAAAATCTTGTTTCTTTGTTAGTATGGTTGCCCCGCTAATTTCTTTGTAGTACCAACTGTTCTTTCCAGAACCATTCCTCCAGAGTGAATTCCCCTTCTGTATAAAATTTATCTAAGTTGGACTTTTAGTTAGGTAACTTGGAAAGCTGAACTCATCACTTGAATTGTAAATTCTGGAATCACGACGATAAGATAAGTGCTCTGAATGAGTTAGCGTTCTGGACTCTGATCCTGCCCCAGGTAAGCAGGCTGCCTGGCGGTAAGCTGGGAAGGCTGTCATTGGAGTCAAGCTAGGATGCTTAATAATAGTCTGTTTTATAAAATCTTCAGAAAATTTCTTCCTTTCAGGGGAGCTAGGACTGGAATGTTTCCTAAATTGCATGCTTACCCATCTCACCCTACCCAGATTAAGAACTAGAATCCCCGGAATCCTACAAACCCCTCCTAGACCAGATGCTATGGCATCCTCACTTCTCCCTGGAGGTAAGCAAGATCCTCCCTGCTAACACTGCACATGAGCTGTGCTGGTTTATGTTGAAGAGTTGCTGCATAACACTAATCATTTGGTAGCTCTTAAATGTGTCTAGTTTCCTACCTAAATAACACGATTGTGAACTTCATCTCTGTGGTTGCCTATGGCAATGGTTCACTCGTTCCCATCAATGTTTTGTTTCTCATTGTATGGACATATCATGAATTATTGATCCATTTTTCTAATTGACATATTAGTGGAGGTTTGCCAGAAAAACAGAATGAATAGAGGATGATAGATGATTGATAGATAGATAGATAGATAATAGATAGATGATAGATTATAGGTTAGATAGATAGATAGATAGATAGATAGATAGATAGACAGACAGGCATATAGAAGTGGAGATTTATCATTGGAGGCCAGGAAGTCCCAGGATCCGTCATCTGCAATCTGGAGGATCGGAAAGCCAATGGTGAAATTCAGTCTCAATCTGAAGGTCTGAGAATCAGAGAAACCACATGAGTATTAAAGCCTGAGAATTGGAGTGGGGGTGTCTCTATGGTAGAATTACTTCCTCTCTCCATTTTTCACATGGTACCTTCTGAAAACAAGTTACTTAGTATAGCCAACAATTAAGGTATGGGGAGTTATGCCACACCTCCTTGAGGATAGAGTAGCTACAAAAACTATTTGGAATTCTTCTGTCTTGGATATTTGTCTCTTCTCTCCCATTTATTTATGCAATCATTCATTTACATTGGTTTGGATTCATGGGTATTTAATTTACACTTTGGTCTGTTTCTTTTCTTCTGGTTTTGGCCAATGGTTCTTTTTGGCTCTCATGCCCCTTTGACATGGCCCATGGCCCATTCTTTTCTTATTTTTTAAGGCACATCCTTACTTTCTGGCACTATAAGATTCCCCAGGCTTTTTTTTTTTTTTTGTATATTCCATTACCCAGCCCTAGAATCAAACCCAGCCCATTTCTCCTAGAAGGCTTGATTTCTTTGATCAGAGAACGGTATTAGAGACCAAAATCTGGATTCTGAGCGTATTTGTTGCTACCGGGCCATGTACGAGGGCAGATGTAGGAAACATACGTGCGCATATTAAAACCAAGTATACATGAATTCACAAAAATCTGCAGCCGTATCTGTGTCTATCCATAGCATCTATATGAAGTTAAATGTGAATTCTGATGGATGTCTCAGACCCGAATTCAATACCACCTAGTTCATTCTAGTCTTCTTGCCTACCTGTAGCCTCCTACTCCAAAGTAAGAAACCCGGTTTCTGCCATCTGTCATCATTTACTTATTTGTTTAATTCCATTAAGCCTTTACAATGGGTTTCAGAATTATTAAGCCCGTGCCCCATGGGAAACTACTGTGTCAGCTAAAGTACAATGCTCACGTGCACTTCCTTTTGCAGTTAGCCTGACAGTTTCGATGCGGTCATGAGGTTTCGTAGGTCAGCACGTCTCTTCTCCCACCCTCCTCGGAGAGGTTACGTCCCACATTAGTACAGGGTTAGATTCTTCGGTCATTGTCTGCATTCTACCTTGAGCTCTCCCACCTCCATACTTTTTTTAACATTTGACATTTAACATTTTAAATACACGAAGATTTTCTCTTTGTGCTATAAAGTCCTATGGATCTGGCCAACTGGATAGTGCCCTGTAGCTGCCACACAGCCACACAAAATAGTTCCACAGCCCCAAAAGACCTTCCACACTTCACTTATTCAACCCTCCCCATCACAAACCCCCTGGCCACCCCTGATCTGTCGTCCACCTCTGTAGCTTTGCCTTTTCAAAATGTTACATAAATGAAAGCATTTCTCAGACTGGCTTCTTTTATTTAGCAATATGCATTGAAGCTTCGTGCAGTTTGTTGCTTCTGATGATTGAATAGCTTCCAATACTATGACTGTAGCATGGCCTGTTTGTCCATTCACCTGTCAAAGGACTTACTGGTTATTTCCAATTTTCATCAGTTATGAATAAAACTACTGTAAATATTTATGTACAGGTTTTGTGTGGGCGTAAGTTTTCAAATCTGTTGGGTAAATGCCTAGAAGCACAATGGTTGGATGGTCTATTGAGAGTGTGTTCAGTATTCTAAGAGACGACCGAACTACCCCCCAAACTGCGCCATTTTCCATTCTCACCAGCAATGAATGACAACTTCTGTGGCTCCACATCCTCATCAGAACTCATTTCTGTTTGTCGTTTCTCTTTTTTATTTTTAGTCACTCTAATAGATCTGTAGTGGGATCTTGTTGTTTTAATTTGCATTTGTATAATGACAAATGAAGTGGAGCACCTTTTCCTATAATTGTTTGCCATCTTTATATCTTCTTTAGTGAGATATCTCTTCATATCTTTCCCCCATTTTTGAAATGAGTTGTTTCCTTATTGAGTTCTAAGACTTGCTTGCATATTCTGCTTAAGCGACCCAACGTTTTCTCCCAGTATGTGGCTTCTCTCTCTTTGTTCCCTTAACATTGTCTTTCACAGAGGGAAAGTTTTCAATTTTAATGAAGTCCAGCTTCTCAATTTTTCCTTCATAATAAAGTAAATTTTTTCATTTTATAGTAATTTTTGGTGTGATATCTAAAAACTCATCACTAAACCCAAGGCCATGCATATTTTCTCCATAGCTTCTTCTTCTAGAAGTTTTATAATTTTGCATTTTACATTTAGGTCCGTGACCCATTTTGAGTTAATTAGAAGATTTCTTTTTTTAAGCTTTTACATGTAGACCTCAAAACCTCATGGGATTGGTTTTTATTTAGGGGACAGAATAGGGGTCAAAATTCATTTTTTTTCCATATGAATTTCAGTTGACATAGCACTATTTATTGAAAAGACCGTCCGTTACTTACTCTGCAGTGTCACTTGTGTCATAAATGAAGTGTCCTTATTTGACTGGGTCTATTTCTGGACGCTATTCTGGCCTGTTGATATATTTGTCTGCCCTTGCACCAATGCCACACAGTCTTAATTAATATGGCTTATAAGAAACATTTATACTGGGTACTGTAAATCATTCAGCTTGGTCCTTCTTCTTTAAGATCTTTGCTATTTTTTGGCTCTTTGCATTTCCATGTATACTGGAGAATCAGCTTAATGTTTCCGTAAAGGAATTAGGAATTCTAATTAGAATAGCATGGAATCTATGGAGCATTCTGGATAAGACAATATTGGCTTACCACTATTAATTCCTTCAAACTGTGACTGTGGTATATCTTGTGTGGGCCTTTTTCGGTTCATCTCAATAATGTTTTATAGTTTTGCGTACAGACATCTTGTGCATTTTAGATTTATTTCTATATAATTGAAGTGTTTTAGCTATATATGTATATATGCATACATTTAGTTTTTGATTGCTCACATGTTATGGAGAAATACAATTGACTATTTGAAAAACACTGATTTGTAGCTAGTGATTAATTATAATAGTTTTCTGCATTCTTTATTTGGATTGGAGCTGAATATCTCATTTGTCTCTCTACATACAAGCTACTGCTCTCCACAAAGATCTCTGCCTTAATGGATTACATATCAAGGGACCTAATGGCCTTTGGCCTTCTGCTGAGTTTGGCCAA
>PITB01031668.1:0-15680 GCA_004024585.1 Paradoxurus hermaphroditus | reverse complement strand
ATTAGCACAGAGAAAGCCCTAGAAGACGCAGCACTGGTCTGCACCACCTTGCACCCTCTTCTCTGGCGGTTCTGCTCCCGAGCTCCATGTGCCCTGTTTCTTGGGGAGTAAATGGGCCCAGCACCCACCAGAACACCGTCTCTTCCTGAACCCTGGGCAGTAGAGAAAGCGCACAGTCTGAAACTCTCCATGTGACCAGTGACAACCTCTTGTCTTCACTTCTTATTGCTGGTGGTCATGGATAACTCGATGGGCTCAGCCTCTTCACTTGGAAACCACACACCATCCACAACACCCATTCCCCCTTTCCTTGAAAGTAATATTTCCTCGTTCAGTTGGGAAATGTCTATAAAATTGGTTGAGCCCCCAAGGCAATGATGCAGCCCTCTGTCAATGCAGAGTGTTCATGGCACCTGCCCGGAGCAGGAGCCCAGTGTCCTGCGAGAGGAAACCCTCCCCTTCCCGTGGTGGATATTGGTTGTGTTATTATTGCTGATTTTCGAGTGTGTGAGATATTAGAGAGGACCTGAAGAAGGGGATGGAGCTGGTGACCTGAGCAGAGCGAGGCCTCGCCACTGTCACCGGTCACTTCTGCTCTGCAAGCTAAGAATTAGGCGGAGTCCCTTAGATGGAAAACAGGACTTCAGAGAAGACGAGAGAGGGTACTTCTGACCTGAGAACAGCAGGATTCAGCGCTCTTGACTGCAGCTTTGTAGGGACAGCGTGGATGGTGACTGGCTTTGGGGAAAGTCACATGAGTGTGAGCAGGCCCAGGGGCAGCTTGCTCATTCCTTCTTTGCCTCATTCATTCATTCACCTAATACTGACCCTGTGCCTACTGCGTGCTCCAGTCCACTCGTGGTGTGGAGGCCGTGATGAGGAATGAGGGTGGCGTCACCCAGGTACGTACCTTCAGCTTGTGCTCTCTTTCTTTGGTGACCTTGGTGAGCAGCTTGGCTTTCTGCCGAGTTAAAGCGTCGACCAGCGCGTCACACTGAGCAACCAGGCAGGCTTCGTAGTCCAGTCCGTTTTCCTAGGGGAAGCAGAGAGGTTTAGCTAGAAGACATGTTGAAATCTGGCCAGTGCAAGACACAAAGCTCTCCCCAGAGTCACCTGTAACATTATGACACCGGAAACAACATAAACATGAACCAGGAGAGGGTGCCATGAATCTTCACGGCACATGAATTCTGTGAAATATCCGGTAGTCATTCAAACTTTGTTCATGGAGAGGTTTTAATGTCTCAGAAAATGCTCGTGAGAGACTGGGAAGGAACAAAAAGTGCTACGAGTTGTATATGGCATAATTCCGTACCGTGTGTGCGTGCGCACGCATGTCTACTTCATAGAACATGTCCAACTGATGAGGAGGTCACCTGAGTGGGGAGACATTGGTGGACTTTCTCGTGGTTCTGTCTCTTAGTCTCTACTTTCCAAAATTTCTATCATGCATACTTCTGCTTTTTATAATCAGAAAGCAGGAAAACAAAGGAAGACTGTAGGATCTTTCTCAGTCTTCCAAAAGAATCCTTCTAGGCCTCAGAGATCAGCACGGATTCGGACCTCGCGTCATGGCTACGGTGGAGTTCTAACACCCAGAAACTCAGACTGTGACCGTGTTTGGAGACAAGGCCTCTGGAGGGGTGCTGACATTCAAATGAAGTCATTAGTGTGGGCCTGATCCAAGATTAGGAAGTCAGTGCCTTCGGTCCCATCTGTATGAACGGGCCCTCCACGCATATGGGTCATATAGAGCCCACGTCTGTGCCCTCTCCCCTGCAGACAGCCCCTGAAACCGGAGACTGTGCCGTATGGATCCATGTTGGGCTCAGTATGTGGCACAGCACAGTGCTCAGTAAACACATGTATGTGGCAAATGATGCATTGCTTCCCTGGGTATGGAAGCACTGGGCACAGATACCACATAGGTCTCCGTGGTATCCAGTTCTTCTCAGCTCTCGTTCTATGACTGTCTGTAACTGGGTTCATGTGAAATCCCTTTCCAGTGTCAGGTGCCACGTGGCTGTCAGTGGCTTGAGTGGGCGGTGCCCGCAACGTCTGAGGCTGCGCAGGAGGACGGGTAAGCCTCCTGTGTTCGTCACCGACAAACTGCTCGCCACAGGGCCTTTCCTGGCTATACCGCCGCCCTCCCCGTGCTGGAGCTCTGCTCACCTGGACCTGCTGTAGGATGTTCTTCAGCTGAACCAGAAACTCCTTTGCTTCTTTGGCCTTGTCGGAAACTCCATTTAAGGCCTGCGACAGTTGGGCCTAAAAAGATACCATGCGTTGAAAAGGCAAATTGGGTGGGAATGGCCCACAGTTTGCACCGCATCCGAAAGACTTGGATGTGAGGGGCTAGAACGGATCCCATGTGCATACTGTCCTGGATAGTGCAGAGACCGCTGTTGACTCATGGACCCTCATCAGTGGCTTATTCTTCCAGCAATGGCTGATAAATGTCGACTGACCTACTCTCTCTCTTATCTGGACCCCAGTGCTGGGTAGAGGTAAGGAGCATTCAGCTAATTGGTTCAGGACAGGACAGGTGGACAGGTCTGCTCAAGATGTCTGCAGAACCGAGGACAAGAAGGCATTCAGAGTCCCCTCCCCCCATGACAGTTCTGCCCCTCATTAGTAGGACCCTCAGATGCTTACGTATGGGCACCCCAGGTCCCAGGCCACTCCACCCCACCCCTATTCAGTGGCCTTCTGGCCTGGGGGGATGGGCAGGGAAGAGGGCTGCAGGCCCCAGAAATGGACTGGAGCCATATGGACTGGGAGCCCCAAGCCATCCTCTAGAAGTGGGACACGGGCTCCTGTGGCAGTCTCCTGAACCCTACAGACTCCTCCCCTTGCAGAGAGCAGTGGGGACAGAGGGAGTTCGGAGGGGACATCAGTTGTTGGTGCCCAAAGATGAAACTGCCAGCCCGGATGGAATGTATGACCTTTTAAACAAAATGCATACACACACGATCGAGTTCGTCTTCAAAGCCAGCTGCTGCAGACTGATGGATGACCTTGATTGTGGACATATTGGCCATGAGTCACATTTTTCTAATTAAAAAACTGAAGATGGAGCCAGAAAGGCCAGGGTCATATCTGGACTCCCGTCCCTCTCTATCTTCAGGTCTTTGTTCCAATGTCACCTGGTCAGTGAGGCCTTTCCTGATGACCCTATAAAATAGCCCTCTTCCCTCACCCTGCTTTGTTCTTCTTTATAACATTCATCAGCGCCCACCACAGGTCTCCCCTCACCTGAACATAAGCTCCCTAGAATAGGGACCTTGCCTGGTTTGTTCACATCTAACATTGGGCACATGGTAGCATCACATGAATATTTGTGGAATGGGTGAATCTGTGAATGTGATTCTTTTTTTTTTTTTTTAAGTTTATTTCTTTTGAGAGAGAGAGTGCACATGCACACAAGCAGGGGAGGGGCAGAGAGAGAGGGAGAGAGGGAATCCCAAACAGGCTCCACACTGTCAGCACAGGGCTCAATCCCACGAACCATGAGATCATGACCTGAGCCAAGAGTCGGATGCTTAACTGAGCCGCCCAGGTGCCCCAGTGAAGGTGATTCTTTAGACCACACCAACGATTCTCAAAGTGTGGTTCCTAGCCAGCAGCATCAGGGGCACCTCTCACCTGGGACTTTGTTTGAAATGCAACTTCTCTGGCCCCGTCCTGGGCCCTACTGATCAGAAACTGGGAGTGAAGGTCCAGGAGACTTCTTTTATGAAGCCCTCTAAAGGGATCTGGTGTAGTTTGAGATCCACTGAACTGTAAAAACACAACCTGGTTGAACATCTCTGGGGAATACGGTGAATGAAACCATGGAGTTGAAGAGACCACTCAGGGAGACATGAGGACAGAGAAGGAGGGAGCCTCAGACTCAGGAAGCATCCACGCTCAAGGTGAGGTCAAGGTGAGGTCTGGGCTCTGTCCTGCTCCTTTCTTCACTGGCTTTCCCATCCCTAACCCTCCCCCTGGTGGTTTGGGCTCCTCCCCCCACAGCTCACACAGAGGGTGCCCCTTTGTTTTTTTAAAATTTTTTATTAAAAAATTTTTTTTACGTTTATTTATTTTTTGAGAGACAGAGACAGAGCGTGAGCAGGGGAGGGGCAGAGAGCGAGGGAGTCAAAGGTTCTGAAGCAGGCTCCAGGCTCTGAGCTGTTAGCACAGAGCCCAGTGCGGGGCTCGAGCTAACGGACCTCAAGACCTCAAGACCATGACCTGAGCCAAAGTCTGATGCTTAACTGACTGAGCCACCCAGGCATCCTGGGGTGCTACTTTCTGTCGCAAGTATCTGTACGTGAAGACAAGCCAAAGGAACTTCCAGGAATGACAGAAGGGTTCTATATCTGCTCTGATTCGGCAGCCACCAGCCACGGTAGCTACTGAGCACTGAAAGGTAGCTGATGTAACTGAGGGGCTGCATTTTAAATTTTATTTAGTTTATACTTCACATGTGGCCAGTGGCTGCTGTTCTGGACAGCCTTGGAGGGGTGCTGGTCCTAGGACAACCCAGCCCATCCCCAGAAAGCTGCGCCCACAAGGAGACCGAGATGTCAGGATGGTTCAGGGGCCCCAAGGGGATCTTCAACAACAGGGATTTTAAATGCGAGTTTATCAGTGTCCAGAAAATCGTGTCACCTCTGTCCCTATTTCACTCTCCCAAAGCATGGGGCCCACGGTGGCTGCAACAGTTTCTTCCCCAAGGTGGGGGTGCATCTCCCATTAACCTATGTAGTCCTTGATACTGGGGACTTTGTCTTTTGTGTTTGCATTTCTAGCCAGTGGTGCCAGCACAAAGAGAAGCCTCAGAAAAGGCTCACTGGCTGAATAATAAAAAAGAGTGATTGCTTGACAGGAGATACATACTGACATAGGACAGATTCCAAGAGACCCATCACTGTTGCTGGCATCCTGCGCCAGCGAGAAGCCCCGAGAGACGGCATTAGTGCGGGTCCTCTGCCCTCCTCCCAGCACTTGGAGCCAGCGCGGCTCTGTCCCCACTCTATCCGGCCAGCACCGGCTTCCCAGCAGCCCAGCCCACTGCAGGCCTGTCCACCTGCTTCCTGCTTGGCAAGTAGACCAAGGAGCATGGCAAAGAGCCCAAGAACAGAGTGATTTTGAAGGACACCAGTGACCTAAGGCAGGGAATAATCTCACATCTCGGTAGACACTGCTTCCAGACCCACCAGCCTGCTGCCTGATCTTTCCAGGTCCTTCTTCTCAATGCTTTCCCCCACCCCCCACACCGAGGCTGCTGGAGTGCAAACCATCCCAGGGCCCAGTGGCGTGCTCATCTGCGTGAGGGGTCCTGTAGCCTGGCCTGCTGTTTCTCCACGAAGAGCCCCTGATGGCAGTGTGACTGCGGGGGCGGGGGAGGGGGTCGTTAATGGAAGTCCCGCTAGCACACCCTTGTACTTTTCTTGATGCCGATTGCTCCGTGCGTGAAATGGCCACAAGTCACCTCTATCTGCCAGGGGAATAGCATTGTAGAAGGTGGACCTGGGCATTCTAGCGGAAAAGCAGCAAAGGTTTTGTGAAGGTGGAAATCATTTCTCACGGGACAAAGGGCTTATATGTTGGCTACGTATTAGGGGTTTACAGCATATTGTGTTTTGCTTCAGTTTTTCTTAAGACACATGCTTTTTCTTTTCCACAGGGACTATTTGGAGTACTAGCAGAGGACACTGGCAATTGTCCCTTTCTTTTATTTCTTTATTTTATAAAAAACATTTTTTAGGTTTTATTTATTTATTTCGAGAGATACAGAGATAGTGTGAGCAGGGGAAGGGTAGGGGGAGAGGGAGAGAGATAATCTCAAGAAGCCTCCACACTGTCACGGCCCAGAGCCCGACTTGGGGGCTCAAACTCACATAACCATGAGATCATGACCTGAGCCATGACATGAGCGTCCATGATCGGACGCTTACTTGACTGAGCCACCCAGGTGCCCCAAGAATTGTCTCTTTCTGGTCTGAGAAATGAGAATGGTTCATGTTGTCTCTTTACATGGTGACTATACCAAACTCTTGGAAAGAAAGGAAATATCCAGGCAAAAGGTGAAAGTTTTTTCATGATTGAATGGATTTTTAAAAAATTTTAATTCCAGGATGGTTAACACACAGTGTTATATTAGTTTCAGGTGTATGATACAGTGATTCATGACTGAATGGATTTTAACCTGAAAAAAAAGTTGTTTTTTATGTCTCCCTATTCTTTTTTCTTTACTGTTTATTTTTTAGAGAGATAGAGAGAGAGGATGAGAGAGAGCAAGCAGGGGAGGGGCAGAGAGAGAGGGAAACAGAGGATCCAAAGCAGACTTGACACCAAGAGCGGAGAGCCTGATGCGGGGCTCGAACTCACCAACCATGAGACCGTGACCACATGATGAAGATCACCACTTAAAGGTCATGCCAGAAAATTGAATCCCACATATGCAAATTACTTCGTGACAGTTGTCTCTCAAATAGCTCTGACTATTCATTTCCCCTCTCACCAATGTCCTTCACTCCCCACTGAATCACATTCCAGCTCTTAGCTCAACATCCAAGTCTCTGGACATTGTCTCCCTCTCTAGCATTAACTCCCAGGGCTACCCATGTGGTTTCCACCCTTTGGTCAGACTGGACTCAGCAACCCCTGGGCTCCCCTCCTCCTTGCCTGGGCTCCTGCAATTCCCTCTGCCTCATAAGCTGTCTCACTCCTGCTTTACCTGCTGTTGCCTGTTAACATCCCACCCATCCGTGAGATCATGACCCGAGCCGAAGTCGGATGCTCAACCGACTGAGCCACTCGGGTGCCCCCTAACATCCACCCATCTGTAAAGACCCTTCCCAAATGCCACCTCCCCCTGAAGCTTTTGCTACCTTCCCCAAATGGAGTGTGCTCTTTGAATTCCCCAAACAGGGCTGGCTTCTAGGACAAATCTCACTGTCTTTGAAACAGGTGACCCAGGAGAAGTGCACTAGCTTTCCTGTCTTGTTGGTCAGTGCCAGCCCCCCGGTGCCTGGCAAGTTTATCCTGTGCATGTTGTGTGGGCAGCATGGTGCCTTACACCTAGAATGTGCTGCATAAATATCTGTGTCAGTGAATTGATTTTGTTCTAGATTTTGTCCGACTAGCTCCCTTGAGCTATTCAAGACTCAATTCTCCCACATGCTGAGCATAATTAAAATGGCCATGTGGCCACTCTGAACCCACCGTTTCCAGGGCACAGAGCCCCATATGGTACTGGGCATTGGCAATCTGACCCTACCTTGCTGATCGAGATGATTTTCATGACTTCTGGGGGTTAACTCTTTCTAGTGAATTGCCACCACAGATCCACCCAAACATAGTCATCCTAGGTTGGACTTCTGATGTCCTTCCATGCCTGGCTCCTGCTTGAAGACCTGAGCAACCTGCCAACAGCTGGGAAAGCCCTGCCCCATAGTGACACCCTCCTCTTCAGCTAGCAGAGAGCAGCTGTGTTTTCCATGCTTCCCCAAACTGCTAGCTACACGCTTCAAGAGCCCAGTAACCAAATAAATAAAACTGTCCTGGTGATCAGCCTAAAGTGAAGCTTTGAAACCCAGGGGTGGGACTCGATTGAGATTACTATTGAAGCAGATTTAGTGACAGAGCTGGAGACTGGAAAACTAGCATTCCAGTCCCTGAGGACAGCTCACAGGGACAGGCGGGTATGTGGAGGTCCCGGGAGAGGGCAGTGGATAGACCCACACAGGGGTGTGGGGATCCCCTCCCCACAATGAGGCAGTGGCAGCCAGACCTCCTAGAATCCTCAATCCCATAAGATCCCTTCTTCCCTTCTCAAGACCCAGTCTCCACCCCCAACGGGCCAAGTCATAGAGACTTCGATCCACTGGGTGTGAAGGACGGATGCTGAGGGGCAATGAGGGCAGGGCCCTTAGGTAGAAGTCTACTTTGAAAAAGATCAGACCAGCATTCGCTCTGAGGGGAGCAATGCTGGATGGCAGACTTCTGATTTCCTGTGGGTCACAGGCTAAGGGGATCCTCAGTAGCACAAAATATCTTTGGCGGAGGAACTAAGCAAACAGGGATTACCCAGGCAGCTTCTTTCCAGTGGATGTGGCCCAGGTTTGGGGGGTCCCTTAGGGCAAAACAGCTTAGAGGATCAGGTCTGTCCCCACTGGCTCCTTGTGTTTCTGGCCACTAAGCCAGTAAAGAAGAGATATGGTATTTAAAAAAAAATTTAATGTTTTTATTTATTACTAAGAGACAGAGAGAGACAGAGCATAAGCATGGGAGGGGAAGAGAGAGGGAGAGACACAGAATCTTAAGGAGGCTTCAAGCTCTGAACTGTCAGCACAGAGCCCAACACAGGGCTCGAACTCACAAACCGTGAGATCATGACCTGAGCCCAAGTCAGACACTTTACCAACTCAGCCACCCAGATGCCCCTGAGATATGGCATTTGAATGGGGCTCTAGATGCTAATCCAATGCTCTGCTCTAAGAGCTTGCCAACCCCAGAACCTCTGGTTGGAGGGTACTGCCATGACCCTGTCAACACTGAGGAATCGTTATCTATGAAGATCCCACCCTCCCTTACTGCCCCCACACAGTGTTGATGCAAAATAGGAGAATATTCTGAGAGGATCTGCCTTTTCTTGACTTCTCAGACTCATTCAGTTCACCTGATTGTGAGTTCTTAGGCTGTGTTAGTTGCCTGTTGCTGCTATGACAAGTTACCATTAACTTAGTGGCCCAAGCCAACACTGGTTTATTCTCTTACAGTTCTGGAGGCCAGAAGTCCAAAGTGAGTCTTATAGGGCTAAAATCAGGGTAAAATCATGGCTCGTTCCTTCTGGAGGCTAAGGGAGAATCCGTTTCCCTGTCTCTCCCACTGTCCAGAGGCACTACCTCCATCTGGCTCTTCCTCTGTCATCCAGCCCCTTGCTGTTGTCCCTATGTCTCCAGCTACTAACATTGGCCTCCTGCCTCCTCCTTCATGGACCCTTATGATGACATTGGACCCAGTTGAGTAATCCAAGATCGTCTTCTGATCTCAAACTCCTTACAAAGTCCTTTTTGCCGTATCAGGTAACATCTTCACACATCTGAGGATTGGGATGGGGATGTTCTTGGGGCCATTACTTAGCCTGCCACACCTGGCAGCTCACCTTATCCTTTCCATGAACACTTTTTTTTTTAAGTTTATTTTTGAGAGAGAGAGAGACAGAGCTCAAGTAGGGGTGGGGCAGAGAGAGGGGGAGACACAGAATCTGAACCAGGGTCTAGGCCTGGAGTGTGAGCACAGAGCCCGATGGAGGGCTTCTGACAGATTGGCTGTAGGTGGGAGGTTCCCATGACCCCCTCCTTAGGGTTTGATTAATTTGCTAGAGCAGCTCACAGAACTCAGAAAAACACTTTACTTCCTAGATTCCCAGTTTATTAAAATGGTATATAACTCAAGATCGGTCAAGATCAGATTGAAGAGATTCATAGGATAAGACCTGGGGAAAGAGTGCAGAGTGTCCATGTCCTCTCTGAGCCATCAGTCTCCCCAAATGTCCATGAGTTCACCAGCAAGGAAACTCTCTGAACCCTATCCTTTTGGGTTTTGATGGAGGCTTCATTACAGAGGCATGATGTATTAAGTCATTGGACACTGGCTATTGATTCAACCTCCAGCCCCTCTCCTCTCCCTGGAAGCTGGGTTGGGGGTGGAGGAGAGGGTGCCGAGGTCGGGAGGGATTGAACAGCCTAACCCTCTGGTCCCATGGCCAACTGTAGGTTACCTAGGGGCTTCCCCAAAGTCACCTCATTAACATAAAAGGAACCTTTATTACTCTCATCACTTAGGAAGTTTCTAGGGTTTTAGGAGCTTTGTGCCAGGAACTGGGATGAAGACCACATACATGTTTTATTTATAAATCGCAGTATCACACTGTCATCACACTAGGAGGGTGTGTGAGATAGACTAGAGAGGTGGAGAACAGGCACGTAGGCAGCTAAACTCTAGAAGAACAAACAGAAAAGAGGCCTTGCTTTTTATCTGTGAAGGGCATTCCTAATGGTTCACTCTGCTGTCACTAAAACTAGATGTCCTGTCCCTCAGCCTAACCTAGTGCCCACATCCAGCAAGTCTCCATGGGGATGTACCACCAGGAGCCCTCTGCACACAGCCTGGATCAGAGAGAGTTTGGTGTCCCTCCTTCTCCTGCGCTTCGGGGGCACTTGGCTTCCTCTGGACCTGCCTTTCCCACACTTCCTCCTGCAGTGTGACACCCCCTCGGGAAACACTAGAGAAGAGATACGTTGAAAAAGGAGCTGGATATTCACAGAGCATCTGATACACTCACTTGACACAGAGGTGGTGAAATGGGGTTATATGGACCACAGGGTATTTCTCCCACCTTTTCATCCTCTGCTCAGTAGTAATGTGTTGGTTTTTAAAATTTGTGACTGGAGAGGTGTGAGCAGTGTTAAGATATACCCATCCCCACCCAAGAAGGTGGCCTCCTCACCCTCCCAGGGTAGAATTCTACTCCCTACTTGGGGAGTCCAAGCCCACTGAAGTCTTTTCCTTGCATCTTCTGAAATGTTCCCTCCTGCCATGTAAGAGATGGGGGACTCAGCAACTAGGACACCAACGACTAACACAGTGGTGACCTTCCAGCTTCATCATTCCCCAGGGAGGCCTCTGAGCTTTCCATTCTTAGATTTATCTTCTGCTCAAGATTCATGTGCCTGGTAAGACACATGACCTTGCTGATCAGGCAGCCACAGATGCCATGGGACTACGTTAGTAAGACAGGCGGGCCTCTGGCAGGGGATCAAAGCAATCCAGATGGCCAGAGAGATACCTTTCCATTATCCCAGCTTCCATCTAATCCGTTGGAGTGCTGAGCAGGAAGAGGCTGATCAAGAGGATGTGTTATGGGTTTAATTGTGTCTTCCCAAAGAGATATGTTGGAGTCCTAACCCTAGTACCTCAGAATATGAGCTTATCTGGAGACAGGGTCTTTACAGAGGTGTTCAAGATCAAGTGAGGTCATTACGGTGGGCACTCATCCAATATGACTGGGGTCCTTATATACATATAACAGGTGACATTTGGGCAGAGAGATAGACACTCATGGAGGGAAGACACTATGTGAAGACTGGGGTTATACAGCCACAGGCCAAGGAACTCTGAGAAGCTGGGAGAGACTCCTGGAACTGGTCCTTCCTTAGAGCCTTTGAGGGAAGTGGCCGTATGTCACCTTGAGTTCAGACTTCTGGCCCCCAGAATTGCAAGAGAAGAAATTTCTGTATTCCAAGTCACTCAGTTTGTGGTACTTTATTATGGCAACCCTGGCAAAATACAAAAGGGTCTATGTAGAACATTCACAGATGTTCTGCTTAAACCATAAAGCCAGGGGTCGATCCTGATTTGTTCTGTCCTACCTGGAAATGCATCCCTCCTTCTATAAAAAGTCCTATCTCTGCCACAATGTGTCTCCCTCTGACCCTTGGGGTTCAAGGTTTTCTCTTCTGCGGCTCATGCAGAACAATGTCAGAACTCCTCAGCTTGGCTCTCAAGACTTTGATCTATTCATTGGTTTATTCCCTCAACAACCATCTATTGGCCTCCTACAGATAAGGAAGACATGTGATATTGTTGGAAGGATTAGCACCTTCTCCTTCCCTGGGTTAACTTGAAACCCAAGCACCTACGTTCCAGCAGATACACAACTTGGCTTCTCCCCCTCAGCTGTGAGCCCTTATCCCAGCTGTCACTTCCACTGATAATGTCCATCCTTAGTCCTGGCTCTGCTTGCCCAAGTCCCACTCATAGTTCTCCTCTTCCATGAAGACTTCCAAGAGTCCATGAGTTTGTGGGACCCCTTCTCTGCTCTTCTCCTTTGGCCTCCTGTTTCCCCCCAGTGATAGTCCTTATTACTGTCTGTCTTGAGATCTAGTTCCTTGCCTACCTACTGGTGTCGCTCACCGGCTGGGGACTTTCAGAGTGAGAAGTTCTATGCCTGTGAAATGCTTGCTATGAATAGTGTATTGACTGAATCTTGTGCCAGGGGCTCTGGGGCAACAGAAAAGCAGGGATGTGTCTTAGCTCCCTTGGGTGAGGTCCAGGGGAGCAACTGTAGACTGCATTTCTTTCTATTTCTACGAGCTCTAACGTCCTGTTCCTGATGAAGCCTTACCTTCTGGCCTGCCCTGTCTGGTTCATCCCAGCTTCGTGGCCCCTTCTGGGGGTCCTACACTGGTGGGGGTGCCTGAGCTGCATTCCTTTGGGCAACTTTAGATTCTTCTCCATTTCAGATGAGAAAAATAGAGCCAGAAACTTTTCTGACTTCCTTCCTTTGCTTTCCTTCGACCCCTCCAAAGCAGATGGATGGAATGGAGGGAGGTCTGGGGGAAGGGGAGGCTCCTTTCTCGCAGAGAGGTTTCAGATAAAGGCTATGTGAATCCAGACAACAGTGGAGTGTGGCCAGGAATAGA
Source organism: Paradoxurus hermaphroditus (assembly GCA_004024585.1). NCBI lineage: Eukaryota > Metazoa > Chordata > Mammalia > Carnivora > Viverridae > Paradoxurus > Paradoxurus hermaphroditus. Next base: position 3,204 of record PITB01031668.1, on the reverse strand, counting down.
TGTAGTGTAGCTACATGTTGGCTGGCTTGACTCAGAATTTCCTGCAGATGGATATTTATTTTCCACTAAGCCAGCCACTCAGGTGTTGGTAGATGGGAGACAGTGACTGAGGTGCTTCCAAGGTCACAGTTCAGCTTCACACTAACTCAGGCCCCGAGAGCACAATAAGTTGACTCTCCACCACCTGCCAGCCATGAGTTCAGATGCCCTGCCCTGTGTTCACCCAGTGACTCCTAGAAGTGGACTCTGGAGTCAGGGTCGGAATGCAAACCCTCATTTTATGTGACCAAGTTTCTTACCCTCTCTGAGCCTTTGTGTCCTTAACTGTGAGATGGGGTAATGATGATATATACCCCCATAGGGCTGTGGCAGGGTTTTAGTGAGAGTGTTCATGGACAGCCCTGGGTTCAGGGGCTGGCATTCCACTGATGATGGTTCTGAGTACAATGAGACCCCAGAGAGGGATTCTCTAGGCAATTGCAGGGCCATAGTTTTCTTTTCTTTTCTTTTCTCTTTTCTTTTCTTTTCTTTTCTTTTCTTTTCTCTTTTCTTTTCTTTCCTTTCCTTTCCTTTTTTCTTTTTTGACTTTATTTATTTATTTTGAAGGCGGAGGGGCAGAGAGAGAGAGAGAAGGGGGAGAGAGAATCCCAAGCAGGCTCCACACTGTCAGCGCAGAGCCGGATGCAGGGCTCAAGCCCATGAACCATGAGATCATGACCTGAACCGAAATCAAGTTGGATGCTTAACCAGCTGAGCCACCCAGGCACCCAGGATCATAGTTGGCCATCCAGTTTTCCTTCATAATAGTACTCTAACATTGCTTTAAGGAATTGCCTTTTCCCCATGGAGGACAGTCTGGCAGGACTGGAATCAACCCCAATAACACTGCCTTCACCCCTGCAAGGGGCAAACACATGCCCTGATCTAGGCCCCTAGTACACCAGCTCCTTGGAACTCAAAACTGAGCAAAGGGACAAAAAGACCTGGAAAAATAAGCATTTGTTCCATTATCTCCCTGACCAGACTCCTGCTATTAGACCATTCCTGTTGATCTTTCTTCTTAGCATTTAGAAAAGCCTTTGGAACCAAAATGCTGGGTTCGAATCCCGGCTCACATGCTCTGTGACCTTGGGTGAGTCAGGTCATCTCTCCCTGCCCCCATATTTCTCAACCACAGAAAGGGGGATAATGGCGGTAGGTACCTGCTAGTGTGATGGAGTGCGTGCATGCGTGTGAAGAGCTGAGAACAGAGCATGGCTGCCATGCAATGCTGTGTATATCCTCACTGCTGCTATGCTTTCAATCCTGGCCCTCCAAGCTCCCACTGATTCTGCGAGTGCTCAGAAAAAAGTATATTTCCGATAAATTCTCTTCAATTCAAGTTACCCAGAATTGATTTCTTTCCTTCACAACAAAGAACTCTAACTGATTTAGCAGTAAGGCGGCCAAGCAAACACAGGGAGCTATGTTATGATTCATGATTTGTGCTGCACCTTGATGAATGTGATCCTTATGGAGATGGGGAAGGGGAGAGACCTCTTTTCTTTCCTCACCAAGACTCAGCTTCGGACTCCAACTCTCCAAATGCTGACAGCTTAGGAGTTCTCCATGAACCCCTGCCCCCAGGCATGTGGGGGTGGGGGGGCGGGAGTCCGGCCTGTCAGCTGGGATCTTGAAGCTGCCAATATTGTTATATCAGAGCCCCCAACCAAACTTCCTGGCTGGGACTTAATGCGGAGGTCAAAAATAAGAAGAGGCAGGCCTGCTGGCCGATATCACCAGGAAGTAGTTTCTAACCATTAGATACACCCACGGGCGCACGGTTGCTTCTTATTCTGATAAGGGGGTCCATTAGTGCCAAGTGACCCTCGAGGGTGCCCATGTGCAGGAACCAGACTCAGAATAATTGGAAAATGCATGTCCCCCTGGGAGTGGGGCTTGTCGGTTCCTGTTGCAGTTAACAGGCAAAAACAAGGGCTGCTGCCACCTTCCAGACACAAACCACCTTAGCACAACCGGTCAGGGGGTGCCACACCTTTGCCCCCTTGCACTTGCCTGTTGTGTCCTCCGCCTTGCTTTGCAGACCCACATAATTGCCATTCAAAACTCGGCTCAAGTGTCCCTCCTCTATGTTGTCCTGTCCTCTCCTCCTTCACCCTCCCAGAGTCTATGGAGCTGCCCCCCTTTCTGGGCCCCCGTGTCATCCTACACCTTATTATATTATATTGTCATCATGCGTTTATTTTCTATTCTGCTAAACTGTGTGGTCTTACGGGATGGAGGCTGTTTGGTCCATGTTTATATGAACTACCAGGGTACAAAGTATTTGTTGAATAAACGAATTATTTTTTTTATTAGACAACATGACATGAATTTCATAAAGCAAACCAAAGATTGGAAGCAAGGATTAGAGGTCTATTTTAGCTTTGAATCTGACATGCAATAAAATATCAGAGCCTTTGTGCAACTTCCCTTTGGAAATTTCCTCATTGGGGACACTTACCATAAAAAAGGATAACATGGTTCTCATTTGTCATTAACCACGTAGAGATATTATGAGGACAACATGCTTGTTGGCTATACTAAATATCTCAAACTATCACTTTATTTATTTATCTATTTTATTTTGAGAGAGAGAGCATGAGCGGGGGAGGGACAAAGAGAGAAAGAGAGAAACAGAGAGTCCCAAGCAGGATCTGTGCTTGTCAGCACAGAACCTGATGTTGGGCTTGAACTCATAAACTGTGATATCATGACCTGAGCTGAAACCAAGAGTTGGATGTTTAACCAACTGAGCCTCCCAGGAACCCCTCAAACTATCACTTTTAAACTTGCTCAGACATGCTAGATTTGTGTTTCTACCATAGTAGAGGACACAGATTTTAAGCAAAATGAAACTATCCAGAAAAAAGGTTCAGGGCAGAGAAAAGAAGTTCAAGGAAAACCAAAGTAATAAAAAAAAGACAATTTTTAGTCGCCTCTGGGCAGCATGCCCTGTTCTAGGAGTTGTATGTGTGACAGGGAATATATGTCTCTCCATAGTTCAGGGGAGTCCTGGGGAAAAGCCAAAATTAAAAAAAAAATCAAGTCTAAAAAGAAATCTAAACATGGGGCTGATGGGGGCGCCTGGGTGGCTCAGTTGGTTAAGCATCTGACTTTGGCTCAGGTCATGATCTCAAGGTTTGTGAGTTCAAGCCCCACATC
>PITB01031667.1:0-15639 GCA_004024585.1 Paradoxurus hermaphroditus | reverse complement strand
TGGGGGCGGGGCTCGCTGAGGTTCAGGTGGGGGCGGGGCTGTCTGTATGAGGTTCAGGTGAGCAGGGCTGTAGTCCCCCCCCCACTCCAAGCCCCTGCACAAAGCCCAGGCCCGGGGGCACCTGGGAGTTCTTCCTGTGTGGCTCTGGCCATTGCTCCAGCCCATCCCTCCACCTCCGTGTGGCCCGGGGGCTGGGGGGGCTGCTGGCCAGGCCTCCACACAAACCCTCCGTTTGCCCCCTTCCCACCTTCCCACCTCCTCTGCCTCGACTTTCCCCAGCCCCACTCCGTTGGGAAGAGTCGCTCACTGGTCCCAGGCCGTGTGCCGGTGGGGCCCCTCCCAGAACCAGAAGCTGGGTTCCTCGAGGGCCCGCGGGGGAGGGGGTCCTCTCCCTGTCCTGCTCCCGACACCCGCCTGTGCCTGTCGGGTCCCCTCAGGGCTGCAGCCTCATGACCCCATCTGATCCCGGTTACCGCGGAAGGTCTCACCCCCTGACGCCGTCCCCCTGGGGGTCAGGGCTTCAACACGCGAACGTGGGGTGACCAGCAGAAGGTCTCACCCCCTGATGCCGTCCCCCTGGGGGTCAGGGCTTCAACACGCGAACGTGGGGTGACCAGCCGGGTCCACAGAGCCCCTCCTGGGGGTGCCGAGGGCTGCTGCCCTCGAGTGCCGGGAGGGAGGCCCAGAACAGCCTGGTTTCAGGGGCACCAGCTTGAGCCGGGGGGCTGCCCTAAGGCCCTGAGGCCCCATTGACCTCCTGGCAGAGCGAGCAGGGGGCGCTGGGCTGGCCCCAAGGCCACTGCCAGCCTCGGGGGGGGGTCTCACCTCAGGGACCCCAGCAGCGGCCCTCCCAGCCTGGCACAGCCCCTACCGCCCGTCTGACGAGGGCGTCCACCTGTGTCTGCGTCCACACTGCCGGCCCGCACCTCCGGCCTCGAGGCCCTCGCTAACCCGACGCAGAGCCTGGCGGGCAGGCAGCTCCCCGGACAGCTGTTCACACTGAGCCGGAACAGCAGGAGCAGCAGGCCGTGCCTGGAACGTTCCGGGCCTCCCGGACACCCTCACTGGTTCAGGGGTAGCCCCTGCCTCTGTGGTGCCCTCGCCCAGGTCCGTCCTCTGGACGGTCGTGGGGAGCGACCTCGGCCTCGTGCAGGAAGCTCACCCGGGTTCACGTCCAGCTGTGGGGCCCAGAGGCCCCAGCACTGGCAGGACGTTACGACTTCCCCGCCCTGCATCCTGCGAGGCAGGGCCGGCAGGTGACGGACGCGGCACTGGGACGGGCCTGCTCGGGGCCGCCGTGGGCGACAGGCAGCACCGTCTGACCGGCCTCCCCACCTCCCGTCTCTGCACCGTCTAGCTGTAAGGCGTCCTGGGGCTGTGGGCTGGAGAGCAGGGATCACCAGAAGGCCGTGTACGAGGTGCTGCGGCAGGAGTACCAGAAGCTGGGACCCTTCTCCTTCGCCGAGGTCAACGTCCTGCTCTGCTTCCTGCTGCTGGTCAGCCTGTGGTTCTCCCGGGACCCCGGCTTCATGCCTGGCTGGGTGTCGCTGGCCTGGGATGAGGGCGAGACAAAGTAAGTCACGGGCCCCTCGCTGCCGCGCCTGGCTTCTGCGGCGCCGTCTTGGTACACGGCTCGTGTCCTTCTCCCCGGTCGTCGCGACGGGCTCGCAGGTGGTTCCTGCCGGCCGGGCAGTGTGGCCGGGCTGTGACAGAGCGAGATTTGCTGAGCCCGGAGCTCGAGTGTCCAAACTTCTCTTCTGCCACGTTTCCTTCCTCGGAAGGCAGACGGGGTCCGGGGTCCGGGGCCTCTTCGGCCAAGAGCGTGTGTGCTGCCTCCCTCCAGGCTGAGCTGCTCTGTGGCCGGGAGGAAGCGAGGTTGGGAAACACCGGTGTCCTAGACCAGGCAGGCGATGCGGGGGGCAGGAGGGGGGTGGACCAGATGCAGGGGCCACCTGCCGCATTTGAAAGCCCCGGAGTTATCACCGAAGCCCTCGGGGGCACCTGGTGAGCCCAGGGTTCTGGAGGGGCTGATGAGTAGATGCTTGTCCCCACAGACCGAGAGGGAAGCCAGCGGCAGAGGGCCACCCGGCTGGGGGCAGGGCTGGGCCGAGACGCGGGCGTCCCGTTTCCAGCCGGGGTTCCGTCTACACGGCCCTTGGGGCTCCCGCCCTCAGACTCAGCTGAGCCTGTAGACCCAGAGCAGGCTTGTCGAGTGGTGGTGTCCCCGAAACTGACCCGGGCACGTCCGTGCGCTCTCCCCGCCAGGTACGTGTCCGACGCCACCGTGGCCATCTTCGTGGCTACCTTGCTGTTCGTAGTGCCTTCGCAGAGGCCCCAGTTCAGCTTCCGCGGCCAGACAGAGGAGGGTAAGGCTCTGGGGAGCGTTTGTCAGGCTTTCCTTGGGGACTGTTTGGGGCAAACGCTTCTCTCGTGCCCTTAGGACGTTTGAAATCCTATCAATACCGCAACAGGAACAGACAAACGTTTCCAATTTCCCGCAAGGCCATCTGTATATTTTTTTGGTTTCTTTCTTCCGGTCTTTGCGAGGATGCGTGTGTGTCACACGGCCGCTCAGACTCTGTGTCTCGGTTGTTTGGGTTCTCGTGTTTTTACAGTGCGAGCACTTCTTGTTAACGACAGAGGGTTTGTGTCCATTTTCTCTAACGACAGTATCATAGCTCCGCGAGGGGCAGAACCGTTCTGTTTCATGGAACATTCTGGCTGTTTTGAATTTTTCGTTGTTACCAGTTCGTGTTTTCAGGTGTACAGGTGTTTCTTCTTTAGGATAAATTTCCAGGAGTGGGTTGTTGTTAAGAGTACACACGGCTTAATGGCTCTTAAAACGTGTTGCCGAATGGTTTTCAAAAGGACTGCACGCTCCCAGGAGCGGGTGACATTTTACCACGTGTTCACCAGCGACGGGTGTGGCGTTCGTTGCGGGTTTCGGCTGATGTGTGGGTATGCGGGGTGTCCGCGGTCCACACAGGCTTCACTCCCCCGGGTTCTATCTCTTGTGCTTCCCAATGCTGCTGCGGCTTGCGATGTGTGTCTTGTTGTGTCTTCCCAGGAAGGAAAACTCCGTTTTACCCCCCTGCGCTGCTGACCTGGAAGGTGACCCAGGAGAAGGTGCCCTGGGGCATCGTGCTGCTGCTGGGGGGCGGCTTCGCGCTGGCCAAGGGATGCGAGGTAAGGCCCCCCTTGCACAAGAGGGCGTCTGAGAACCGGGGTGTCCCGCGCTGTGCTCGGTGGCTCCGTGTCTGTCTGCTCGCCATAACTGCGCGTGTCTGGAGGACAGGGAGTTGTGCTTGTCCCCGGGGAGCCCCGCACCACAAGCGGCGCCCGGAAGAGAGAAGGGGCTCTGTGAGCAGTCGCAGCAGTGAGTGAATGAGGGACCAAGAGAAGAAGTTAACCGAGAGAGGCAGGGGCGCTGGGAGGGCTCCCTTGGGCTTTGGCAGTAACGGTCTCTGCCTTGATTTGTCCTGGGAAGTCTGTCTTTTGAGTCCCTGTGACTGTTTCTACCACTCAAGCTGGTTCCTCTACTTGATGAGTTCTTTGTTGGTACGGCTGGCGTTTAAACATTTTTCTCTAGCCGGGTGTGTAGCAGCACAGGAGAGGACTGGCGTTTCGGAGAAAACACGCAGACGGATCTCTCTTACCTCCATCCTTCCCCAGTGCGGAAGAAATGGGCTGAGGGAGAGTGAGCCAGCTCGGTGCTGACATCCTCCATCCGTCCAGCCGTCTGTCCAACAATCTATCTGTCCATCCGTTCATCCAGCCAGCCAGCCATCTGTCTGTCCATCCATCATCCATCCATCCATCCATCCATCCATCCTTCTATCCTTCTGTCCACCCATCTATTTTTCCTTCCATCCATCCAACAATCAGTCTGTCCATCCATCACCCATTCATCCATCTGTCCATGCATCCATCCATCGTCCATCTGTCTGTCCAGCCATCCATCCAACAATCAGTCTGTCCATCCATCACCCATTCATCCATCTTTCCATGCATCCTTCCATCTGTCCATCCGCCCATCCATCCATCCATCCCTCTATCATCCATCCATCCATCCATCCATCCACCCTCCCATTCATCCATCTGTCCATCTATCCATCCTTCCTTCCATCCTTCCTTCCTTCCTTCCAGCCATCCAGCCATTCTCACACACACACACATACACACATCCTTCCATCCATCCTTCCATCCATCCATCCATCCATCCATCCTTCTATCCTTCTGTCCACCTATTTATTTTTCCTTCCATCCATCCAACAATCAGTCTGTCCATGCATCACCCATTCATCCATCTGTCCATCCATCCATCGTCCATCTGTCCATCCATCCAGCCAGCCACCCTTCCATCCCTCCATCCCTCCATCCCTCCATCCATCCATCCATCCATCCATCCTTCCTTCCTTCTTTTCTTCCATCCGTCTGTCCGTCTATCTATCCGTACACACATAGATACATACATACATTCTTCCATCCATCTACCCCCCCACACACACACCCCCCACACATACTTTCTTCCATCCATCCAGGGATAGAACGTCACAGGCCGATTTGGTCTACCTAGTTTCAGCGGTTCGCTCAGCACCTAGGATGGAGCCCAGTGCGTAGCAAGAACATAAGTATCTTTTGGATGAAAAACCCATCCATCCGGTCCCCTCATCCCTCCATCTATTGTCTCCCATTCATTCGTTCATTCATTCATTCATTCGTTCATTCATCACACATTCCCTTTATGTCCCTGTTAGATCAGCCCGGGCATTACAGAGCAGATTGATATATGTCCCTGCTTTCGGGGCCTGTGCAGTCTGGAGAGGGGGACATATGTGGAAAAGCATGTCAGCAAGAAGCGACACCCGCGTGAAGGAGGAGGTGTGCGGTGTCTAGTGCAGGAGCAGCGGAAGAGGAGGCTGGGACAGCCACTTCGCTGAGGGTCGCGGGAGAGAGCGTGAACCGTGGGCAGCCACTGAAGGGTGGAGGCCACGGTGGCTCGGTCAGATCGGCACTTGGGAGAACACCCTGGGGTGGCCGAGTAGACACCTAGGCAGGGAGGCATTGAGGTACATCCAGTAGGTGCTCCGTCCCGTCGTCTAACTCAGTCTCAGAGCCCGAGGGCCGTGAGCCATTCTCTCCGTGAGACTCCCCCCGCTCTAACTCCCCAGCGTCTGTCTCAGGTCCCTCTCCTGGGCATGGAGAACAGGGGCTGAGAGGAGGTGGTGATGAGAGGCACGGGGTGACTCAGTGGCCGCGTGGGCACAAGGAGCGAGGGGGACAGAGACCCCAGGGTGGTGCCCAGCTTCCCAGGGTGGACAGCAGGTGTATGGGAGCCCCTGGGAGCAGACTCTGGACCAGAGAGAGCGAATTCAGGTAGAGGCTCGTCGGGTGTGACTGTGGGCCAAAATTCCGTTAGTAGACCGGCCGGGCTGGAAGCAGATGGAGGAGACAGCAGGGCGCGGGTGGGGACTGAGACTGTGCCCCGACGGAGGCCGCCTGTGGCTCTTGTGCAGAACGGGAGTCAGACGTGCAGCGGCCCTGAGCTCCCGGGGGCCCGCAGCCCTCGGTGACTGCCCTCCCCCGTGCTTCCCAGGCCTCGGGGCTGTCGGAGTGGATGGGGAAGCAGATGGAGCCCTTGCACTCCGTGCCACCCACGGCCATCACCTTGATCCTGTCCCTGCTCGTGGCCGTGTTCACCGAGTGTACGAGCAACGTGGCCACCACCACCCTCTTCCTGCCCATCTTCGCCTCCATGGTGAGTGACCTTCCGCCGTCACGGCACAGGAAGCTGTCGACCCGGCCCATGTCCTGGGTCCCTGGAGGGACAGAGGCCAAACACGCTTTGCGGGCCTGGGCCTGCCCTCAGGGGCGTCTCTGTCCCTGTATCCTGCATGGTCACCGAAGGGCACAGCAAGAACCAGCCACTCAGAATCCACTTACCAATGTGGCTGGCTATTTCTCAAGCCGAGGAGATAGGATTTGCAGGCCAGGGTCGTGGGGGTGATGGAGGGTCTGGGGCACGTAGCCCGGAGTGTGCACAAGCGCGGCCACCGGAGAGACCCTGGGGGGCTGGGAGGGAGGGAGAGGACGTTCGGGGCGGGTGGCGGTGCCCAGTGCCGGGCTAGTTCTGTGCTTCGGGCGAGCGTGTACGAGCCGGGCCGGAGGAGGAGGCAGGGCGCGGGGAAGCGCAGCCGTGATCGCTCTCGTTTCCTTCCAACACCCATCACGCCGCGGTCCCGACCTCAGGAGGCCGGGCTGGCGGTCAGAGGCCCTGGGCCCAAGTGGTGGTGGGGGCCGTGGAGATCGTCTGTGGGAGGGGCCGTGGGTGTCGCCCTGGAATCAGGATCTGAGCCGAGCGCTCAGGGTTCGAGGCAGTAGTTTTCCGCTCGGCTGCCCCGGGGCCACTTCCGTTCCCAGTGGAGATGAACATGCTAGAACTCCGCTCCCCTAAGCAGGCTGCTGGGTGAGCCCCCCGCCCCCAGCCCCCGCCCGGCTTTCTCGCCTCCAGCCCAGAGCCAAATGGAGGTCTTCACCTGAGGGTGTGGCCAGACTTTTCTAGAAGCAGAAGCCCATGGTTACCTCTGAGGCCCTTCGAGCTCCAGCCTCAGCACTCACCCCAGGAGAGGGGACGGGTGACAACCCCCAAGCTGGGTCACAGAGGCGCGTGGGGTGCCTACGCCACGCACGTCCAAGGCCAGGATGAAAGGGGGGGCCAGGAAGCAGCCCTTCCCAGAGGGCGCGCGCCCGGGCGTGGCCTTGTCAGAGACCCGCTTCCCCGCAGGAGTCGTAACCCGAGGTCTGCCCCTGCCCTTGGACTCAGCCCCTGCACGTCCGGGAGCGTATCTCAGGACGGTCGCCAGAGGTGCTCGCACGTGTGTTCCGGAAAAGCCCATCACAGAGTTACTCGTTATAAAAATGTTTTCATAACACAGGGGGCCGGGGAGGTGACTGGGTTCATACAGTGTGTGATCCATCCTCTCCAGCACCGGGAGGGAAATCGCGGCCTCGAAGGGCGTTTAGTGCTGAAAACGTGGCGCTTCCACGTGGCTGGTAGGCGCCCAGGAGCCCCCGACCCTGACCCCCCAGCCTCCTCCCGAGAGGCAGTTTCTGTTATGAATTTCTTTTTATTTTAATTTTTTAAATGTTTCTTTATTTTTGAGAGAGAGTGAGGTAGGGAGGGGCAGAGAGAGAGAGAAAGAGACACAGAATCTGAAGCAGCTCCAGGCTCCGAGCTGTCAGCACAGAGCCCGACGCGGGGCTCGAACTCACGATCCCTGAGATCATGACCTGAGCCGGAGTTGGACGCTTAACCGACTGAGCCCCCCAGGCGCCCCTCTGTGATTAATTTCTTAGGTGTCTTTCTGGACCGATTACACACGTGCGCGCACACACACACACATTCTGTATAAACCAGCGCCGTCATCCCGCGGTCCTGTTCTGCACCTTAACATTATTTTCCTGTGCTGGTCACTCCTCACAGCCCCAAGCTGTCCCCTCGCGTGCATGCACGTGTTTTATTTAACCAGCCTGCTCTGTGGCCGTGAGCTTAGGGGCGAGTCTGTCTCCCGAGTGTTTTGCTGATAGGATGTCACACATGCGTCTGTCCCCACGTGCACGCGAATCTGTACGATGGATCGCTGATTTCGATAGTTACTAAAACATACTGTGAGTTGTATCATATCATTCATTCATTCAACAAACATTTAATGAAGGTCTGCTCTGTGCCGGGCGCTGTTAGACGGGGCCGAATTTTAAGAGAGATGGATACCAAATGATGCAAAATGATCCCAGACACGTGTAAGGACGTGTGTGCGTGGGTGAGGAGCGTGGGCCTCTAGGTCTGCGGCGGGACAGCCACGCGCACACGCGGGCCGCGGGAACGGCGGGAGAGGCGGCGTGGTCTGAGCGCCCGGTAGGGTCTCCGGCACAGAGCAGGTGCCCGGGAAACATGTCTAATGCGCCAAGAGGGTTTTCAGAAAGGCCTCCCGGGAGGCGGCTGTGGTCGGCCTTCAGGGTCCAGCGGGGTTCTGCTGGGGACCCGGCAGGACGGGGACACAGGGCTGGGGACGCACACGCTTTTCGGAAAGGCGGCCCGCGGAGCCCTCGTCCCCGGCCTGTGTGACCTTGCGGCGCTGTCTCTCCCCCAGTCACGCTCCATCGGCCTCAACCCGCTCTACGTCATGGTCCCCTGCACCCTGAGCGCCTCCTTTGCCTTCATGTTGCCCGTGGCCACCCCGCCCAACGCCATCGTGTTTGCCCACGGACACCTCAAGGTTTCCGACATGGTGAGGCAGAACCTCCCCTCGCTGGCGTGGGAGGGATGCCCCGAGTGTGAGCGCCCGCGGGGCGGCCAGCCTCGTTCTGTTCGCGTTGATACGCACCTTTGCTTTCCGGAAACGTCCTCACGTTCCACAGACGGTTCTGTCTCCCGGGGCCGGGAGGTGGGTTCCGGAAGGTCTCACCTGGGGAGCGCTCGCTGAGCCGTCGGACGGGGTGAGGGCGGGGGTCCCACGGGGCCCTGACGGGCCTCCGAGACTAGCGAGAGCCCTCGAGGACAGTCAGGAGGTGCAGGGCTGAGACGCAGAGGCAGGGAGGCGGGAGAGAGGCCGCCGCCTGGGAGCAGGCGACGTCCCGGACACACGTGCAGACAGAGGAGGTCCCCCACCTGTGACGAAGGTGCCAGAGGTCACAGAGCCTCCTGACGGCACCTCCTCACAGGGCCCTGACGGCACCTGCTGAGCCGACCTCGCTCTGCCTGGGGGTGGGGTGAGCACGCAGCCTGGCTCCCGGGTCCGGTCGCTGTTGTTCTGACGGCCCGGCGCCCCCCACCCCGGGGGTCCGGTTGCTGTTGTTCTGACAGCCCTCCCCCCCCCCCCGCCCCAGGGCGGGGGTGCTGACTCTGACCCGTCTTTGTCCAGGTGAAAACGGGAGTCGTGATGAACGTGATCGGAGTGTTCTGTGTGTTTCTGGCTGTCAACACGTGGGGACGCGTCATATTTGACTTGGACCATTTCCCTGACTGGGCTAACGTGACGCACACGGAGACCTAGGGAGAGCCTCACGACCAAGCACGCCGCCCCCGCCCTCCTGAGGACCCCGAAGCTCCCAGCACACCTCCCGGCACAAGCTCGGGGTTCGTCCCCCAAAGCGATCCAGCGATGCCCACACCCCCGCGGAGACCCAGCCTGGGGGCCCCACGCAGAGCTGGGGACGGGGGGCGGGCTGCAGGGCGGAAGCCGGGGGAGCCCCCCGGGGGCCTGCCGTCACTCCAGGGACACGGACAGGGACGCAGGCTCCTGTCCCCGCTCGGCCAGCGGGCCCCAGGCTGGGCTCTGGCGTCGGCCCGCGAAGTCCCAGCATCCCCTAACAGGGGTCAGATCCCAGCTCGGGAAGCGAGAACACGGCCTCCGGGGCCCCTGCGTCTCCCAGCGTCGCTGGGCTCCTCCCCGCTTCCCGTCACTCGGAAGGGGGACCCAGCCGGGACGGCCGCTGGGCTCGGAGCCTCTTGGAACCGTGGGGGCCACGGCACGCACCCGAGGACGAGGCGCCTGGCTCCCCGTGAGCCGCCGCGCACCGTCGGCTCGCCTGCCCCCTCCGGACCTCGCCCGGCGCTGGCGGACAACGCGGGCCCTCCCTCAGCCCTCCCTCGCACCCGCACACGCTCGCACCCCCAGGCCGGGGCCTCCCCCACACCCGTTCCTGCAGGGCGAGCCCCGCTCTCGGCGGGGGGGGGGGAGCAGTGCTTTTCCCGACACCCCACGCGGCAGGGCCACACTCCGAGTACGGGCAGCCGTGGCTCCTTTGGGGCCACCAGTGACCCCCCGGGCCCGGAGTGGACACAGCTGCTGACGGCCAAAGTCAGGGTCCCCACAGGGTGTCCGTTCCCGACCAGCTTTTGCAGCCCGTGGCCACGGAGCTTCGGATGAGCAGTGCTCGGTGGTCCCGGGCCTGCTGGAGCAGCAGGGGGGCCCTTCGGACCCCGCGGAGCCCCCGGCACACGCCCGCCCGCCCCCCAGCCTCATGGCTGCTCTGGAAGCCGAGCAGGAGCACGTTAGGATCCTGGACGGCAGTTTTCAGGGCAGGACGCCTCCCGGGGCTCAGGGAAACACCTCAGGGGCCAGGCTCCTGGGACAGAACGTTCCAGGCTCTGCCCCACGTGCCTTCCACCCACAGGCACGCTGGCTCTGGCTCTCGGCCAGCGGCAGGCGGCAGGTGGGCCAGTGAGCCCTTCCTCGCCACCCGCCTCCTGTCCCCGGCGCTGTCCCCAGGCCCCCACAGCAGCCCCAGGAGACAGGCTGGTGGTGTGATGCTCGGTTGTCTCTCGAGGACACAGGCTCCGAGGGGCCAAGTCACGTGCCCAGAGTTGTGTATCCCTTTAGCGGCAGTTAGGGCTTCATCCAGACCCCCCACCTGCGTGTCCACTGCTCCCCATCTGGCCGAGAAGGGCCTTGGCCCCCGGGGGCCTGTCGGGAACGGTGGGCGGCCGAGACTTCCGGGAGGAGAGTGGCTACTGCTGCCTCCTCAGAGGTGGGCTCGGGACAGCGAGGGGCGTCTGTGTCCGAGGCGGCAGGGCGTCCGGTTGGAGTGAGTGTGTGGATGGCTGCCTGCGCCTCCAAGCTGAGCCGGCCCGCTTCCGCTGGGGACGTGTCTGTCCCCGTCTGAGGCCTCGAGGGCCCGGGCTGCCCGGCCACCGGGGGCTGGGACGGTGGCCGAGCCGGAGCGGGCCACTGTGGGTGTGACAGCGCGGCCGGTGGACACACGCCCGGAGGGTGGTCATGAGTGAGGTCGGGAAGGCCGTCCAGGGGGGCCGGCTGGGGGCCGGGCTGGGGGCCGGGGAAGCTGGGCCGGGGCTTCCGGAGAGCAGACCCCCAGGCTGGGACCCCGACTCTAGGCCGCTGCTTCACACCTTCTCCGGAAGCCGGACGTGCCCTGAGGTTCATGGCCGGGGCCCGACAGGACCGTGTTTGGCTGCGTGAACCGTTGGGCGTGTGGCGTCCCCCGGAAGGGCAGTCTGAGGCCCAGGACACCGAGCCTTCACCGTGACGCCCGAGCCCATGGCCCCCGGCGCTGGAGGCGGGAAGAAGGGGCGGGAGGCCTGCCGCGTCTTCCCTTTTACCAGGAAAGCAAACGCTTTCTCCGAAGGCCCCGGTCTCCCCTCCGGGGACTGCCGGCCACAGCCTGGTCACAGGCCACCGTCAGGCCGGTCCTAGACGCGGGACAGCTGCAGCGTCGTCAGGACGTCACGAGACCAGTCAGGACTCCTCTCCTGGGCCCGGGGAACCGGCTCACGTTTCCTTATGTCGAGAGGCTTCCCCCAATCATGACCACGACGTCTGGGCTCTGGCAGGAAGACGGTGGCGGTGCTGCTGGGCTGCCACTGGCTGGCCCCTTCCCGAGAGCCACGGGTCCCATGTCCGCCCCGGCCCCGCGCCGGCCCCTCCGGCCTTGGCGTTTGCTGAGAGACCCCTGAGACCCTCTGAGTTCTCTCTTCTCGGCACCTGGATCGGGCGTTTGGGCCCGAGGTTCTCGGAGCACAGGGTCCTGACTGGGGCGGCTCTCTCCGCTGTGCGGCCAGCGGGGTCCTTCCCCGTCCCCCAGAGCCGAGAGAGCGTCCTTAGGGCAAGGCCCAGCCTCCCCCGCTGGCGGGGCCGGTGCGCCAGCGTCTCCCTGGGACGGGCGACGAGTCCTCCTCCCCAGGACCCTCCCGAGTTAGCCCACAAGGGTCGGAGAGTCATGGCTCTGGGCTCCGATCAGGACGAGCTCAGTGGCACCGAGTCCAGTACTCGGCGTGAGCCCGGACACGGGCGGTGAGCTGCCTGGCGGCTCGTCCTCGTGTGGAAAGAAAGACCAAGTGCAGGACCGCCCGGTGGTCCTACCGGTGGCCCAGCAGCCTTGCTTCCGGGGGGTCCCTCCGCCCCACCGGGGAAGCTTCCTCTCGCGTTAAAAAAAAAAGAATGAAGTTTCCAGCAGGGAACTGCCCTGTGCCGCGGGACGGGTTTTCCCGTTCTTGCCAGCTCGGGCTGACGTCCTCGGTTTATTTCTCTCGGTGTCCCGACTCAGGACGGAGGTCCTCCCTTGCCCGCTCTGCTTGTCCAGACGCCCACGTCCCCCCCTTGGCGACGCAGGCCGCCCCCGCCCCCGGCCGCGCGTTCGGCCCCGCTTCCAGAGAAATAGCCGACTCGAGTCTCAGAACGGCGTTACCCAGTGGGGAAAGTCTGGCTAGTTCCTGTTCTTAAACAGTTAACGCCAACACGGTACAAGAAATTCCAACAGCACAAAACAGCACGGCGGCCGGCGTGTCCCCTCCACCGCGGACCTCGGGGCCTCCGGCCCCTCCAGGAAGGGGTTTGCCAGCAGTCTCTTCCGTGTCCTTCCAGAAACCTTGTGTATATACGAGCCGACGCAACAGACGTGCAACCCCTTCGCCACGCGGGGGCCAAGCCGTGCGTGCTGTCCGACGCTCCCCTTAATTTATTTGGAGGTCCTTCCATTTCAGGGCGTGTGACGTTTGACTCGCTCTTATGTTTGTCCGTTCAGTGGCTCAGTTTGTTTTTAAACTGAGGTGAAATTAAATCCAGCGAATTGCACGGGTCTTGAGTGCACAACTCAGGGTTTTAAGCAACTGTCTGCGCTTTGCGAACGACATCGAGGCCCCCCCCCACCCCCACATTCCCGCCTCCCTCTGCCTGGAAGGCCGCGGCCCCTTCCGGCAACGCGCCCCTTCGCCCGGGCGACCGCTGCTGCCGTCCCCCTCCCTCGTCGCGGGCCGCCGTGGCTCCCTGGACGCCGCACACGGAGCCGCGAAGTCCGAACTCTCTCGGGTCTGATGTGTTCGCTGGACCGAGTGCTTCTGGGAACTCATTCCTCTGGTCGCTGTTGCCGCGTGGGGTTCTGCCGCGTGAACAGGCTGCGGTGTGTTTGCCGTCCTCGGGGGGACCTCTGGGGCGTTCCCGTTTGGGGTCCTTACAAATAAAGCCGTTGCATTCTCTGCGCGCGTCTGTGGACTGTTCTCGTTCCTCCTGGGTCCGTGCCCGGAGGGAGCCCCAGCCGTTAGAGACCGCACGGTCGTCCGTCGTAAGGACGGACCGCCTGACGCCGGGGCCAACGCGCCGTGCTTAGGTCTGCGTGAGCCTCCCTTCCCAGGGCGCGGGCTCAGGGACGCAGGTGTGCATTTAAACCTGGGACAGACCCCGCCCGGCGGCTTTCCAGAGAGGCCCCGCCGGGAGGTAACGCTCTCAGAAAGTCTGTGTGAGGCCTTCTTCCCGAACATCTCAGCACCTCCGCGTGGGACCAAACGTCTCCGTCTCTGCTAGTGTGACCGTTGAAAACCACCACCTCACGATTTTCGATTTCTTTGAATTACGAAGAACAAGTAACATCAATTTTTCCACATGTTTATACTTCATTTGTGTCTCTTTTTTTGGTGAACTCCCTTTTCCCATTTTTTTTTCAAAAGTTTTTTTTTTTAATTTTTTAATGTTTGTTTATTTTTGAGACAGAGAGAGACACAGAGCACGAGTGGGGGAGGGGCAGAGAGAGAGAGGGAGACACAGAATGTGAAGCAGGCTCCAGGCTCTGAGCTGTCAGCACAGAGCCCGACGCGGGGCTCGAACTCACAGACCGCGAGATCATGACCTGAGCCGAAGTCGGCCGGTTAACCGACTGAGCCACCCAGGCGCCCCTCAAACGTTTTTTAAAGGGCCTTTTCTTGGGGCCTTTTTTGGATGGCTCAGTCAGTTGAGCATCTGACCCTTGATTTTGGCTCGGATCATGATCTCGGGGTGTTGGGATGGAGCCCCACGTCGGGTTCTGTGCGTCTGACAGCACAGAGCCGGTTTGGAATTCCCTCTCTCTCTTTTTCTGTCCCTCTCTAGCTCACTATCTCTCTAGCTCAAAGTAAATAAACACGAAAAAAAAGGTGTTTTTTTTTTAAAGGTCTTTCCTTATTCACTTGTAAGAACTCTTTATATATTAAGGAAACTAGTCACTGGGCATAGGAACGTTCACAGTCTGTGTTAAGATCTGTGAATCTCCTTTCTCTCTGCTTAGTCTTCCTTGTCACCTCCCTCAACCCCCGCCCTAGCGATTCTCACAAATTTTTCCGTAAGAATGCCCGAATCAGCTTTTCTAGTTCCGAAAACAACCCGGGGGGCATTTACCTCTCCGGCCATCTCCCCAGCACTCTCCCTCCCCCTCCGGGGTTTCCGGGCCTCAGTGCTGTTAGCACTTGGGGCCCAATGATTCTCTGCCGTGGGATATTCAGCAGCTCTTGGCTTCTATTCACCGGATGCCAAGAGCCGCCGCGCGCCCCGCCCTCCCGCTGGGACAATGAAACACGACTCCCCACGTTGCCAAGTGTCCGGGAAGCGGGTCGGAGCCCGATCGGGCCGCAGGGGACCCCTCGCTGCTCCCCCAGCGGGCACGCCGCACTCGGCCCCAGCGGCCCCACGCGCTGCACACGGTCCTTCCTTGTCCTGCGCGCCGTCCGTCCTCGGCAGACCGTGTCGTTCACTTCTCGAGTCCTTCCGTCTGTGTCTCCTGCCCCGAGAGGGGCGCGGGCCTCGGGAGGGCAGGGGGCGCGGGCTGGGTTTTACTCCCGCGTCCCCGAGCACATAGTACCGTCGGACTCGGGCTGTTTCTGCTCACGACTTCGTTCTGTTTTTAAAATGGAGAAAGGAGTAAATCAGAGCAGGTTTGTAGGCGGGCTGAGAAGGGAGATGACGTCTACGCAGACGATGCCTTTTCTCCGAGTGTTCGAGCCCCTTCCGCACCCTCCCCCCGCCCCCCGCCTCAGCTGCGTCTCCACCGTCCTCCCCGCAGGCTCCAGCCAGGGACGTGGAAGGGAGATGGCTCAGGCCGGTCCCACCTCGTGCCGTGTCCCCAGAACCCGGGGCTCAGCTCCGGGCTCGGGCAGGCGACAGACCTTTCTTGGCTGGTTCCCTCGCCTCATGGGAGGGGCAGTGCCAGGGACAGACTGTCCACTGAGGCAGGGGTGTTAGAGGAGAGCCTTCCTTCCCTTTCTCTGTTTCCCGGACCCTTCTGGCCGGGCCTGCCCCCACCTGGCACCGCACTCCTGCCCAGGCCTGCTGGGTGGGGGCAGGGCGAGGCCGGCACAGCCACAGTAGAGCTCTGGCCCCTCCTCCCGGCGCGGCCCCTGGCCCGTCAGGGGTCCCGAGGACCCGTCCAGGCTTCTGAGAGCCCGGGGCCATCATCGCTGCCTCTCCTGGGACCTCCCGATGGCCGGTGACCGTGAGGAGGCCCCAGGCCGGCCCCGAGGTCACCCCCGGGCAGCCTCCAGATGGGTCAGAAGCTGTGACCTGGAGCTGCCCCGGGCGAGGGTAAGACCTGCAGAAGGATGCAGCTCCAGAGAGACGACGTAGATCAGGCTGATGGGAGGGGGGCGCAGAGGCCCCAACCAGGGGCGGGCGGGTGTGCAAAGTGCCCTCCAGGGTCCCGCCCGCCCTGCCCCCCGCCGGGCGCTGCGCTGGGCCCGGGACCTCCCTCCAGGGCCCCGGCGGGCCTGCTCAGCGCCGCAGCTGGGACACGGGCTTCCAGGGACGGGGCCTCCTGCCCACAGCGGGCTCTGCGGTGTCCGCGGTTAGCCACTTGACATTTATAGCCACACAGCTTCTCGGC
>PITB01031666.1:0-15682 GCA_004024585.1 Paradoxurus hermaphroditus | reverse complement strand
CTAGACCCTGCCGGTATCTTTGAGAAAGGATCTCATACGCTGGTCTGGAGCACAGATGTTTGTAGCTATTTCCCAGGGGATGACTCGATTGCCTGGGGGAGCTATAACCTCTGGGAAAGCCATCTGATATTAAACTTAAAGACAATATTCTGCAAAATTGTTTTACTGAGATAAAAGTACTGGTATATCAAGTACGGGCGAAAATAACTATGATTATTTTAGCATTGCTTATAGTGGAAAATCTTGAAAAATAGTGAAGTTATAGTAAGGTGGAATGATAAGTTACAATCTATCCACAGCAGAATAATGGGGAGATAGTAATGATTTAATGAAGTATCATTAAATGAAAAAAACAAGAGATTTAAAATTATGTAGTTTGGAGCACCTGGATGTCTCAGTTGGTTAAGCATCCTACTCTTGGTTGTGGTTCAGGTCATGATCTCATGGTTTGTGAGTTCGAGCTGCACATAGGGTTCCATGCAAAGCCTGCTTGAATTCTCTTTCTCTTTAGTCTCTCTCTGCTCCTCCACCATTGGTGTTTGATTCTCTCTCTCTCTCTCTCTCTCTCTCTCAAAAATAAATAAAGAAAACAGAGAAAAATGTATATTTTGTAATCAATTACAAAGCCTTTAGAAATGTATTTGGTTACGCGAGTAAGTAGGAAAATATAGTAAAGTGTGTACTAGGTTATACACAGGAATAACTGGGTGATGCAAGAGAGCTAAGACAGAAGTGCTAAGATAAAAGGAAAATGAAGTAATTTGTTTTAAAATATGACATGATCCTGCGTGTCATAATGGGAAAATTACATATGTAGAAAGACATTGTGTGCGCATGTAATATATTTTTTGAAAGGTATTTCCTTTTTTCTTTTTTCTTTTTTTTACATTTTTCTTTAGTTTTTAGAGACAGATGAGAGCAGGGGAGGGGGAGAGCGAGAAGGAGACACATAATCCAAACAGCTCTGGCTCTGAGTTTGTCAGCACAGAGCCTGACTTGGGGCTGGAACCCACAAACCTCAAGACCATGACCTGAGCTTAAGTCTCAAGCTTAATCGACTGAGCTACTCAGGTGCCCCGTATATTTTGAAACGTATTTCAAAAAAGTCATTAGCTATGTGTTAGTGATTGTATCCAAACATCAAGCAAGTGTAAGGAGATGGAGCAGGGAAAAGTTGTCTACATCATTTTCCCTGGAGAAATGTGCAATCTCTGATGTGCAACTTTGAGTAGAATATTTTCTTTCTCTTGGCAGCTTTATTGATATGGTTCACACATTTAAATTAAACAGTTTGCTCACAAATTATGCAACCATTGCCACAATATATTTTGGGAACTTTCTACCATTCCTATAGCTTCCAGTCTCCTATTCCTCACCCCAACCTAGGCAACCACCCATCTAATTTCTGTCCCTATGGTTTAAATGCTCTAAATATTTCATCCATATTGAATAATATAATACAAAGAGATCTCTTGTGACTGGCTTTTCTTACTTGGCTTAATCTTTTCAAAGTTCCTCTATATTGTAAATTATAAAGGCACTTTGTTTCTTTGCTTTTTTGCTAAGTAATCCTCCATTATGTGGATACATTGCATTTTGTGGTATAACTTTGTTGAATTCCAATTTATCTACTTTTTCTTTTGCCTCATCTACTGTAGGTGTCATATTTAAGAAGCCATCGCCTTAATCCATGGTCACAGAGACTTGCTCAGATATTTTCTTCTATGAGTTTTGTGATACTCTTTATTACATTTTTATCTATGATTTATTTGGAGTTAATTTTGTTTCTTGTGTGAGATAGGAGTCCAATTTCATTTCTTTAAATGTGAACATTTACTTCGTTGAAGAGATTATTGGCTCTTCAAGAACATCTTGGCATTCATGTTGAAGATCAAATGTTTATCAGTATGAGGGTTGTTTTTGCATTATCTTCATTGAAATATATGTGTTATGAATATATATATGCACTTGTCATGAATTTAAATGAAATCAATTTATCTCTGTACTCTAGTTCTTCGGTTTTCTTTCACATGTCATTTGTCTGAGTTCTTCATTACATCTGCATTTAGGCCTTTTTATTTCACTTGGTTAACAGTCAAAAACAAAGGGATGATGGTGGTTTTAGAATGCTTTCAAGCTACTATATGGATTAATTTTGATTTCCTAGTGCCATAAGAATGAAGATGGGGAGGAGTAAGGAATACCTTTAATTTTTTTCTCTCTCCTTAAATTAACTATTCTTTGAACGACTCTTTCTTTTAGCTCTTAACATTCCCCTAGAGAATTTAAATACTAGCTGTAATCACAATGTCATGCATTAGATTTCCAGAACTGCTCATATTCTCACTGGGAGTTTGTACTATTTGACCAACATCATCCTAGTTCCCCTACTCCCCAGCTCCTGGTAACCACCACTCTATGCTTTCTATGAGTCTAGTTTTTTAATTAAAAAAATTTTTTTTAACATTTATTTATTTTTCAGAGACAAAAAGAGCATAAGCAGGGGAGGAACAGAGAGAGAGAGACACAGAATCCAAAGCAGGCTCCAGGCTCAAAGCTGTCAGCACAGAGCCAGAGCCAGGGCTTGAGCCCATGAACCGTGAGTTCATGACCTTAGCCGAAGTCGGCCGCTTAATCCAATGAGCCACCCAAGCCTCCTGGCTTTTTAATTTTTTAAATTATTTTTAAATGTTTATTTATTTATTTTGAGAGAGCACCAGTGGGGGGAAGGGGCAGGGAGAGAGAGAGAGAGAGAGAGAGAGAGAGAGAAAGAATCTCAAGCAGGCTCTGAGCTGTCAGGGCAGAGCCTGACTTGGGGCTCTAACTCACGATCCTGAGATCATGAGGTGAAATCAAGAGTTTGATGCTTAGCCCATGCAGCCACCCAGGTACCCCAAGTCTGGCTGTTTTAGATTCCACATACAAGTGATATCATACAGTATTTGTCTTTGTGTGCCTGATTTATTTCACTTAGGAAATTTCCTTCAGGACCATCTATGGTGTTGTAAATGGCAGTTTTGTTATTTCTCATGGTTGAATAATACTCCATTATATGTATGCTGCATACTTGAAATTTACTGGGAAAATAGGTCTTTAAAGTTCTCGCCACAAAAAAGAAGTGGTAATTATGGAGGTTTAATACGGCTATGGAAATTATATGGCAATATTCATTTATCAAATAAACACATTGTACACCTTAAAGCTACACAGTGTTATATGTCAATTACATCTCAATAAATCTTGAAGAAACGAATTCAAATTCTTCTCACATTGAGATAAGGGGAAGTGAAAGGAGAATACAAAAGAGTTACCAAATTTTTCTTCCACCATATTAAATGTATAGTATTACTTTGCAGTTTTAAAAGTGACATATATATATATATATCTCAAGGATCTTAAGTTGACTTTTATTTTTTTAAGTTCATCTGTTTATTTTGAGAGAGAGAGAGAAAGAGTATGTGTGTGTGTGAACAGAGTAAGGGCAGAGAGAGAGAAAGAGAGAATCCCAAGAAGGCTCTGTGCTGTTGACCTGATGGGAGCTCTATCCCACGAACCATGAGATCATGACCTGAGCTGAAATCAAGAGTTGGAATCTCAATCAACTGAACCATCCAGGCGCCCCTTAATTTCACTTTTAAAAATATTCACTTATATCTAGAATTCAAGAAACAAAACAAATGAACTTAGCAGGAAAAAAAAAAAGAGAGAAAGGGCAACCAAGAAACAGACTCTTAATTATAGAGAACAAACTGATGGTTACCAGAGGGGAGGTGAGCAGGGAGATGGGTTCAATAGTTGATGGGGATTAAAGAGGGCACTTGTGATAAGCACCAGGTGTCATATGTAAGTATCGAATCACTAAACTCTATACCTGAAATAAAATTTACTGTATGCTTGCTGTAAATAACTGTATGTTAACTAACTGGAAATTAAATAAAATCTTGGAAAGGATGAAGAAAACAATATTATTAAAGCCCTCTTGGGATATTCCTTACAACAGTTTTTTTTCTTTTAAATGACTTGAATGTTCTCTAAGATAAAAGCCCCCATCAGAGGGAGCTGTTTACTTAGATTATTGCTCAAACATTAATTTCCAATTGATAGACCTACTTGGACCACATAACTCTATACCATAATTCATAGGGAGAAGTAAAACAGATTAATCTTTCAAAATGTTATAGCATTGATACAAATAAAAATTCTTAATTTTAGGACTGTTGTAATTGTAAGAAGTCTCTCCCCTGAAGACCCCGTGTGCTTCTCTCTTTTACTATGATTTAAGTTCTAAATTGTGTGGAAATTTTGTGAACTAGGAAATTTCAAAGGCGACACATTTTTTCTAGAAGCGTCATTGATAGGACAAATGATTCCAAAAATAGGGTAAATCCCAGATTGCTGCACTTATTTTTGAATAATGCATGTGCTATCATGTTGTGGGATTTGCTAGGACGTTCTACTGGACATGTTCTACTGTCCAGAAATGCAATTGTTCATTTCCTTTACACCAAGATTTTGATACTTTTATCTGCTCAGAAATTTTACGTTTTCACAGTATTTGGATATGGGAAAGAGCAGCTCTCAATCATGGCCACTTGGTTTTGAGCAGCGGATGGGAATTAAATGCACTGGTCACACAAGTCATGGATTGGCAGGTCCTTTTTCTGCTTCTTCATTTTTACTCTGGTTCCAAGAGATAAACAAAGTCAGGCCATCCAGCTCTTAACTGTAACTTCCATTTGCAGTTTTATAATTTTAGTGTCTTCAAGATGGGAGCATTGGTTTTTATAAGGATGCCTATGAAAAGAGCGTGTATCTCCTTTTTAATACCACAAATAGTGGAGTCTTCTAGCAGGATTTCTAAACTTATTTCGTGTAATTAATAATCAACTTTTTACCTTGGGTAATTTTCCAAAACATTGCATCTTGAATTTTCCTCTCTCTCTCTCTCTCTTAAACATAATTTTGTGAGTGTAGACGTTTCAAATTCATATGTGCTATGTTGGAAAGATCCTAAACATGGACCTTAGTTACAGATCTTAGATCATAGATATAGAGAATGAAGAAAGACCTTTAAATTTTTTTAATGTTTATTCATTTTGAGAGCCAGAGAGACAGAGTACGAGCAGGGGAGGGGCAGAGAGACAGGAGAACACAGAATCCAAAGCAAGTTCCAGGCTCGGAACTGTCAGCACAGAGCATGATGCGGGACTTGAACTCATGAGGTGTGAGACCATGACTAAACCAAAGTCGGACACTTAACCAACTGAGCCACACAGGTGCCCCGGAAGAAAGACCTTTAAAGTGAAGTCTGCTATAGACTGAATATTTGTGGCTTCCTCAATTCCTATGTTGAAACTTAATCCTTAGTGTGATGGTATTAGGAGGTGAGAACTTGGTAGTTGATTAGGTCATAAGGGTGGAGCCTTCATGAATGGCAACAATGCCCTTATAAAAGAGATATCAGAGAGTTCCTTTTTTCCTTTGGTCATGTGAGGACAGAGAATACAGCAGTCTATGAACAAGGAAGAGGTACCTCATGAGAGATGGAATATCCTGGTGCCTTGATATTGGACTTTCCCAACTCCAGAGCTGTGTGAAATAAATTTCTATTTCTTATAAACCACCAATCCATGGATTTGTTATAGAAGCCCTAACAGGCTAGCACAATGCCTAAGTGATCTTTTCCATATTTCTCTTGTTAGAATTGTCATGGAAAAAAAATTCCATAATTGTGATAGGATAAGTCACTGTTTTATGTTTGGAGCCACATTTGAAGAAAAGTTTACACATTTGAAGAAATTCAGAGTCTGATGCTTTTTTACTACTGAGAAATTTCTCCTTTATATGAGTAAAGAAATGATGTCCTTCTGCCCTTCTCCCCTACTAAATGTGTGTGTGTTGTGTGTGTAAATATATGCTTGTGTATTATTCAGAAGAATAAGAATGAAGAATTCATCATACTAGCTTGTAATTTTCTTTCTTGTAGCGTCTTTGTCTGGATTTGATATCAGGGTAATGATTTGATAAAATAAAACGGATTTGAAAGTCTACCCTGTTGTTTAATGTTATGGGAGAGTTGAGAACGATTGTGTTACTTCTTTAAATGTTTGATAGAATTTATGCTTGAAGCTTAGATTTTCATTGTTGGGAGATTTCAGATTATTGATTCAATCACTGTACTAGTGACAGTTCTGTTCAGAGTTTCTATAAATTCATGGTTCATTTTTGGTAGGTTGTATGTTTCTAGGAATTTATCTATTTCTTCCAGATTATCCACTCTTTTGGTGTATAAATGTTCATATGTTCTTATCCTTTTCTTTTTCTTTCTGTGGCATCAGTTGTATTGTCGCCTCTTTCATTTCTTATTTTACTTATCTGAGTCTTCTCTCTTCCTTTTTTTTTAATGTTTATAAATTTTTGAAGGAGAGAAAGAGAAAGAGAGAGAGAGAGAAAGTGGGGAGGGCAGAGAGAGAGGGAGACACAGAATCTGAAGCAGCTTCCAGGCTCTGAGCTGTCAGCACAGACCCCAATGCGGGGGTCAAACCCAGGAACCAGAAGTAATGACCTGAGCCAAAGTCTGACGCTTAGCTGATTGAGCCACTCAGGCACCTCTCTCTTCTTTCTTATTTAGATTTGCTAAAGGCTTGTCAATTTTATCTTTTAAAACAGGTCTTATTTTCATTGATTTTACTATGATTTTCTGTTTTCTATTTTCTATTTGATGTATTTCTGGTTTTGTCCTTTTTTTTCCAGCTCCTTGAGGTATAAGCCAGGTAGTTGATTTGAGTCTCTCTTCTTTTTTAATATAGGTGTTTATCATAATAGAGTTCCCCTTTAGTGTATATGGGTAATCCTAACACCCACCCTCACATATTTTCCTTTGTTCATATCCTCAAATACATTGACAGGTGCTGCAGCCTTGATTTAAAGAAATATTTCTGACATCTTTCTTTTGTCATTTAAAGATACTTTATTGAATACATACATGCATTTTTGTCTATTAACATTTTTAGTTATAACTTTTTTAATACTTTTGTCTTCTAACTTTTATGTCAAAATTGAAAGACATTTTCCCAGTACTTTTTTTTAACATTTTATTTAGTTTTGAGAGACAGAGTGCAAGTGGGGGAGGGGCAGAAAGAGAGGGAGACACGGAATGCAAAGCAGGCTCCAGGCTCTGAGCTGTCAGTACAGAGCCTGATGCGGGACTTGAACCCACCAACTGTGAGATCATGATCTGAGCTGAAGTTGGATGCTCAACTGATAGCCACCAAGGCACCCCATACCCACCACTTTTATAATACAATATATTATATTATATTATATTATATTATATTATATTATATTATATTATATTATATTATATATATATTATAATACATTATTTTGGACTTTCTTAGGTAATGTGATGTTGTTTAGTGTCCTTTCTTTTCTATTTTCAAAAAAATGTTTATTTTTGATAGAGAGAGAGAGCAAGGGAGGAGCAGAAGAGAAGAAGGAGAGAATCTCAAGCAGACTCCACACTGTCAGTGTGGGACTTGAACTCAGAAACTGTGAGATCATGACCTGAGCCAAAATCAGGAGTTGGATGCTTTAACTGACTGAGCCACCCAGGCACCCCTATTGTTCTTTCTTTTTAACTTGAAGAACTCCCTTTAGCATTCTTAAAAGGCAGGTTTAGTGGTGATGAATCTTTTCAGCCATTGTTTGAGAATAAATTTTCTCTCTTCTTTTGGAAGGATACTTTTGCTATTTACAGTATTCTTGGTTGGCCTTTTTTTTTCTTTCTTTCAGCACATTGAATAAATCTTCCCATCCCTTCTGACCTGCAAGATTTCTGCTGAAATAAATTGAATTCTCCTGGCAAATTCCGTGATTTTCTTACAGGGGTTTTACTGTATGGGATAAGTTGTATTTCTCTTAGTACTTTCAAAATGTTGTCTTTGACTTTTCAATAATTTGAATATAGTGTGTCCAGGTGTGAATTTCTTTGAAGTCATCTATTTTTTTGGCAGGGGGATCCTTTTTGCTCCTGGATCTGGATGTTCATTTCTTTCTACAGATTTGGGGGTTTTTAAGCCATTTTTCCTTTGAGAAATCTTTCAGAATATTTCATATATCTTTTATTAGGATCCCTAAAATATATGTATTGGTTCATCTGGTACTGTCCAATAATTATTTTATTATCTTTACTATTTTTCATTCTTTCTTCATTTTGATACTTTGATGAATAATTTCACATGACCTTTTTTTTAATTCTATAATACTTTCTTTTGTGTGACCTTGTCTGCTGTTTCAACCTCCTAGTAATTTTTCCAGTTCAGTGATTTTTTTTCTTCAGCTACATAATTTCTGCTTGTAATTCTTTACAGTTTTCTGTCTCTTGGTTGACATTCTTACTTTATTCATGTATTCAATATGAGAGCTATTTTGAAATCCATGTCAGATAAATGATATATTTCCTTTTAATTAGGGTCAGTTTGTGGAGATTTATGTTGTTCTTTCTGGGAAATACTTAGGCTCTCTAGGCTTGTGTCTGGACA
This sequence comes from Paradoxurus hermaphroditus, assembly GCA_004024585.1. Classification (NCBI taxonomy): domain Eukaryota; kingdom Metazoa; phylum Chordata; class Mammalia; order Carnivora; family Viverridae; genus Paradoxurus; species Paradoxurus hermaphroditus. The sequence goes on along the minus strand of PITB01031666.1, from coordinate 7,139 downwards.
TTAGACAAAATGTCCACCTATCTTAATCTTCATGGTTTAGACTTGTACTAGAGAAGACACACACAAAAAGCCTGACCAGATGGTGGGAGCCTCTTACTCTTCATGTCAGACTATCCCACTTTCTTTGGTCTTTTTTGTTTCATCGCTTCTGGAGCAAGAGGAAGCAAGACTGAAGTCAGTTCCTCAGGTAGCCCCCTAATAAGTTGGGTCATTAGATACATGGTTAGAAGAGTTTTTTACTGCTAGCTCTGGGCTAAGTCAGTAGGGGCTGTATATGTGGGGGAAGACCGGTATTGTGAGTTCTAGCCCAGACTGTTGTCTCTATTCTCTGTCACCTGTGCAGCTAAACTATGCCATGACCTGTGGCCCATCACCTTTCTAAGACATGCTTTACAGAAGCTAGTCTTATGGATAGCTCCCAAAAAACGTGAGATTTTGGACGTATGGTGCACCTCTTCCCTTTGCCAGGGAGTATCTGGGAGCTGAGGCATTTTGTCCCAATCAGATGTGCTATGCCAAGATAGGTACTATGACAATAGGGTATCTTTAATTTCCCTAACAGCTTCAATATACCTAGTTTCATGCATGTATTGAGTAAGGGACCTTCTTAATCAGTTTCTAGATTTTTTTAAAAAGAGACTTTGTACATAAATGGTTTTTGAATTGGTGGTCATGTAGAGGAGTAGTGATTAAGGCTTCCATCTTGCAGAATGGGAAATGGGAGTTTATTTTTGGCATTTCCTTGAGGGGTTGTCCAGTCTCTACAGGAAAGAGAAAACTTGAACAAATTATTGAGCCCTTAAGGCACTGAAGACAAATCTGGTCCAGGGTGTATATACAATCCCCATGGTGTCTAATTACACTTAGAAATTTTCCTTGGGGAAGCACACTGAGCAAGCTTCTGTCTTGTTTATAACTGAGTACATTATATAGTTACACCCACATTAAATCTTCTGTGATTTACCGAGTGGCAAAAATGACAATAATAAAGACCATTTTTGTATTCTGCTTGAGGAAACTAAAAGTCATAATCAGAAATTATGATCTGTAGATCTAAAAGATTTCCAGGGCATATCAACAATTAAGTGTGGACTGAGTTCTCTTTGAATCAAAGGAACCAAATCCTCAGAGCCTGAAATTGACCTTCCATGACAATGGGGATAATAATAGTGATGAGGAAGCACCTGTGTTTTTGGGCCTAAAGTGGGTGAGCTTCTGACTTTCAGATTAATCATATCCTCCTTTTTTTGAGATGGAAATCTGAGGATATAGGATGCCACTTTCTTTCCCAGTTTTGCAGTCCTGAGACTCAAGTGAAATTGGCAGAAAAATCGGTCAGGAGCAGGGAATGTTTAGAGATGTTTCAGGGGCTGGTCAAGGAATGCATTCTGTTGGTCAGTAAGTTCGCTCTACATGGGCAAAACTTCTCTATCCAGATTTGTGGCTTTTACTTTGTGACATTGGGCAGTAACTTCTTATAGACTGGTTCTTTAGTTTTGGATTAGAAACAGTCTAGTTGGTTTCCACCACACCAAATCTAATCTGCATTAGAGGCCAGCTCCAGTTCTCAGCTTGGAATTTTGCTGGTGAGGAGAGGGCGTAAGTGAATGAAAACGGCTGAAAAGAAAGAAGGATATATTGGGTCCTCATGCAAACTTCTCCATAAGGGAGAAGGTATTTCTAACAGTTATGTTTACTTATGGTAACATTGCTCTTCACTGTATAGGCTAAGTTTTGACATTCTTTGTTACTTAGCTTGCAAAGACTAATAAGGGGGAGCCTGAGTCACTCAGTATCATGATAATGTCAATGGACCCTTTGGGTCCAGGTTGGGCTAGTTTCAGACATTCCTGCACTTGGAAGAGTATATATGGTGGGAAAAGCTGAATTTTTCTCTGTGTAACTTTTTTCTTCTGTGCTCACAGATCCCATCAGAGAAGAATGGCTCCGGAAAATGGTTCTTTCATGGCTGAATTCATTCTGGTGGGGCTAACAGACCTACCAGATCTCCAGCTGCCCCTGTTCTGCCTGTTCCTACTCATGTATGTGGTCACTGTGTTGGGAAATTTGGGCTTGATAACTCTAATTGGGCTGCATTCACACCTGCACACCCCCATGTACTTTTTCCTTTCCAATTTGTCCTTCATAGACTTCTGTTACTCTTCTGTGTTTACACCCAAAATGCTGACTAATTTTGTATCAAAGAAGAATATTATCTCCTATAGGGGGTGCATGACCCAGCTCTACTTTTTCTGTTTCTTTGGTATTTCTGAATGCTATGTGCTGACATCAATGGCCTATGATCGCTATGTGGCCATCTGTAACCCACTTATGTATAATGTTGTCATGTCCCCTCAAGTGTGTTCTGGCCTTATGCTTTGTTCTTATTTGATGGGATTTTGGGGTGCAATGGCCCACACAGGAAGCATGCTGAGACTGACCTTCTGTGATGCAAACACTATCAACCATTATTTTTGTGACATCCTCCCCCTGCTCCAGCTCTCCTGCACAAGCACCTACGTGAATGAACTGGTGGTGTTCATCGTGGTGGGGATCAACATCATTGTGCCCAGTGTCACCATCTTTGTGTCTTATGGTTCCATCCTCTCCAGCATCCTCCGCATCAGCTCCACCAAGGGCCGGTCCAAAGCCTTCAGCACCTGCAGTTCCCATATAATTGCTGTTTCCTTGTTCTTTGGATCATGTGCATTTATGTATCTCAAACCATCTTCTGCTGAGTCCATGGATGAGGGGAAAATCTCTTCTGTCTTTTATACCAATGTGGTTCCCATGATGAACCCTTTAATCTATAGTTTGAGAAACAAAGACGTTAAACTTGCCCTGAGGAAAATCCTGAGTAGAACATAGTTAAAATCAGAAACATTATCTCTCTGTATACTTAGCTGCACAACTTGAAGATTTTGTGTTTAATGAAAACATTCTTAGCAGTAGCCTTCTTAGTCTACTGTTGTCTTAACATGGTAAAGAGTACTTGAGACTTCTGTCAATAATTTACTTCCAGTCTTTATATCTAAGTCTTTATTTCCTCCATTATTTGCGCAGTGGTGTCTTTACTTTTGTCCTGTTTAGCAATGATATTAAATAAGAAATGTATTATCTGAGTTTAAATTTTTTTTCATTTTGAACTCTTTTCTTCCACTGGGAAAAGATGAATGGTCTCCAGATTATTGAATTGGGTAATAATAGAGTGACTCTTGTGCCATTGAGGTTGTTCTTATCTGCCACATGCTATTAGAAGCATAAATCAGATAATGTGTATATCCTACTGTTTCTTTCCTCCGATTGGTAAGCATATATCTTTTTTAAATGGCAGAAATTGAAGGTTCCTGAGAGACCATTGTGTTTAATCTATTTTGCATCTGTAAATATTTTACAGCAGAGTTCTATTGGCAAAGAGTTTGTTTTCTTTGTTTGTTTTTAACTTTAATCCAGTGAAAGTCACATGTAAATGATCAACAAAAACTATTTACTCTATGAATGGGAAAGTGAAGCTAAGAATAGTTAATGATTCCCCTAAGGTCACACAGCTTCACAAAGACAAGGTCTAGAGTATCCTCCCAGTCTTCTGATTTCACGTCTACAACTCTTTGTAGTATGCTTTGCTTCTACTTTATTATTTTCACTTCGGTGAACAAGGACTATGAGGAAAGATTTCTAGTTTGACGGATGATTCTGATTTGTTCCATGCTGGGTGTTACATGAATTTCTCTCATGCTGGGTGTTCCAGTTTTTGGTTTTTGTTTAGGAAAACAGGTTGTTGTTTCTTCTTGTTGAGAAAGAGAGGGCTCTTTGGGCTAGTATATTGGGGACATGATAGGCTCAAATAACGATGTTACTTATGTACAAAATGACACCACTGTATTTGCGTACTTAAAAAACCTGGCATCAAATACTACAGAATAAGGTACTTTGATTAGAATAGAGTATAGAATAATTTTTTTTAAAAATTGAATTTGGAATATTTGTAAGTTTTTATATTTCAGAAGACAGAGCATGAAAGAGAAAAGAGCACAGGAATGTCTCATTAGGCCAGGATTCAACAAGACATTTGACCAATAAATAAGCCATCCCTCTGTGGCTGTGGTCATAAGTATTAGAAACCACATCTGAAATTATATCATTTCTGCATAGTACTGGGAATGTATTCCAGTGTCCATATCTAAGATGAAATTATAATACACAATGACTAGATGAGTAATCATTTTTCAGAATGAAGACAGGAAAGCTGTAGCCACATTTGGCAGTAGTTAGAGAGAATGCAGTAGCTTCAGAAGATAAAATTAAGAGTAGTTGGAACTCAAGTTGGGAGAAAGGAATTTACAAAGTAAAATAATGTATAATGAAAGCCCTACTGTGACTCTATCATTTCTGGAAGTCCCTGGAAATATTATTGGATTCATATGATTTCTCTGAACAAGATAAAAGTGCAAGTTATTTGATATTTGTAAACACAGAGGGCTGGAGGACCTGGGAACAGCTAAATCACTTCTGGGTTTTTGGCTTCCATGTGCTACACTGATATATATTTTAAGGTACAAAACTTCAAACTGCAGTTTAGAGAGCAATGACAACGTGAAAGAAATATTTGGTGAAAAACCAAATTGTGGCAACGCCTTTCATGGGAAGAATGTGGATTTTTTTTAAAGGTAAGAAAATGTCACTTTAAACACCCTTCATATGATTTATCTAAGTGCGGTCTATTTTCTAAGATACTTCTAACAATTTTCATTATTTACTATTTTCCTATCTCCACTCATTATTTAAGTATTTTGAAATTTAACTTCGGTGGTTTCTTGGCTTGTGTGACAATGTGCTTTCATGGAAAACGAAAATGGCATACCAGACTGATATAAAGGTAGATTTTCATAATGCAGCATGGTAGAGTTACATTCTACATGTGGGTACATTCCAAAATTTGTCTCATCTAGTCAACAACGTTACTCCTGAAGTTTGGTTATGCTAGCACACCTTGGGAGCCGCCATGATGTTTTTCTCCACGAGTGGCGCAGTTGGTGTTTCTCTCTTGCATTAGGACATTTCACTGTATCCAGCCTGACATCAGACAAAGTAGTTGGTTATATGCAGCACTTCATTGAACCTTTAAATACTAAAAGCTCACTCAGTGTGGGCATTTTTATATCCTGAGGCAGATACTCCTAGCTTTCTCAGTGAGTAGGAGAACTGATAGAATCACCTGTGTGTGCAGTTTAAAGTCTCCCTCTGGTGTAAGGTTGAATAGACCCACTTAAAAAATAAAGATATATGCAGTGTTTTACATTTGCTTCTAGGAAACGTGTGCTGTTGCAGTGTTCTCTGCATGTTATATCTGTCAGTGTGTGTTCCTCAGCAAAGAACTTTGAGGTAAATAGGGTAAAGGATCCAATTCCCATTTCATAGGTGATGAGACTACAATTCAGAGATGCTCATGGCTTTTTCAAATCATGACTAATAAGTGGTACAGATGGGTCTAAGACTGGGTGTTTTGATTCTAAATCTTGGGTGTTTTATTATTATTATACCATATTTTATATTATAATTGTACTGTATTTTTAAAAATCAGTGTAACTTGAACAATGGTTTTAGTGAACAATGCGCCTCTCACACAAACTACAGGCAAAACACTCAATTAGAGAAATGACCAGTAAGTGTCTTTCACATTTCATGTTTGACAATTCTATTGCCTAATTTAGAGAATGTGAGTATTTTCTTATTTAATACAGGTCTACACAATAAATGAAAGCACATGAAGCACATATAGCCTATAAGAATCATTGTCATTAGGGGTTTACCAAGTCCCAAACTTAGCAGTCAGTTCACACACTCATTATCTTTTCAATCTGCACATCTGTGGTATTTGGTAGGCACTGCTGTGATTGGCCCAGTGTGGCAGAGATTGCTAGCTGTTCATCTCTTCTTCCAGAACATACGGTTCTAGATACGGATACAGTTTCCTTCCTGCCCTAAGGAGTGGCATGTACTGAGTTCTAGACATGATGGATATCATTCCAGAGACACAGTGTACCTTTTCCATATTCTCCTGACCTTCTGAGGACTGGGTGCAAGTGATGGTGAGGCCCCATTTGATGATAAACCTGTAAAGATGAGCCAGAGAATGATTGGCACAAAATCAAGGTGGAGAATGAAAGAAGAGACAGAGCTACTCTCAGGTAGGGAGAATAGAGGGCTCCAGTGTGCTGGCAGTATTCTATTCTTCTTTTTTTTTTTTAATGTTTATTTAATTTTGAGAGAGTACGAATTGGGGAAGGCAGAGAGAGAGGGAGACACAGAATCTGAAACAGGCTCCAGGTTCTGAGTGGTCAGCACAGAGCCCAATGCAGGGCCCAAAAGCACGAACCGCAAGATCATGACCTGAGCCGGTGGATCGCTTAACCAACCGAGCCACTCAGGCACCCCGCAGTATTCTATTCTTACACATGCTTGGTGTTTATAAGCTTTCCATTTTATAGTCATTAGTGAAGTATAATTTTCTGAATCCCTAACACTAAGTGAGGGTTCCCTTCTTTGGCTTGTATCCCATTGGTGTTTGGTTTATAGAATTTTTTACATATTTAAGCTAAATTTCACAATCAATTAAGATTACATAACTTTGATTAAAGCTCCCCTTAAACCAAACATTACAATAATCCATAAGCATAAAATGAAACAAACTCTTGGGATGCCTTCTGAACACACAATGGCTACCATTGAAAAGAACTACCATATGTAGTATAGCACTTATAGAACAATGCAGACCACTTCAGGACAGAGACCATTCTCCTTATAAACCCAAGGAAGAATTTCAGTGTTTGCAGAAGCAGTGAAGTCAATATACAATCCCATTTTATAGGTTTTATAGTATGTTATGTGTCATTATGCTGAAGGTAGTCGTGTGATAAACAGGGTATAGCTCTCATTCCGTATTACGTATCTCACTTTGGGAGTCCTGTCTACTTTCTTCATAAAGTCTTTCCGTAAAGAATTTCGTTAAGAATACCTGTAATGAGAACCATTATGGCAGTATTTAGGCGTAGAGAAAACACTGCCTCAGTCATTGGAAGTATTATAAGAGATAGTGATTGAATCAGAATGTGGCATCAAAATTGTACTACAAGTTCAGA
>PITB01031665.1:0-15693 GCA_004024585.1 Paradoxurus hermaphroditus | reverse complement strand
CCCCGCCCCTAATCCTATCAGACTCCCTTGACGCCCCGCCCCCTGAATCCTAACAAGCTCAACGCCAACACAGGTCGTGGATGTCACCCGATCGCTAAATGGCACACTTAAAAATGGCTAAAATGGCAAAATTTATGTCCTGCCTATTTCGCTACGATAAAAAGTAGCCACAACATCGACTTTATTAGACGTACCACCTTGTGGTTGACACGCTGATATGCCCTTAGGTTTCGTGGACCTCGAAGCAAGCCGTTATTAGTTCCGAGTTTGTGGCGTTCTGAGTCGAGTGATTTTTATGTTTCGGATCTCAAAACTTCTTTTGTTCCTGGCATGCCCTTTTGACAGGCTGGTTGCTGTAGGATGCTCGTTCTATTATTATCGAAGAAGACGTTCTGAAAGCCCTCGGCCAGGGGGCGTGAGTAGCTACCTGGAATCCTGTCTGTCTGACTCCCGGGCCCAGGTCCCGGCCACAGCCCCCGCCTTGGCGGCGGCCCCGTGAGCCCCTGGACGCCTCTCAACACTCTCGTCTTCATCCAGGCCAGAGGTCGACCTGGCATGAGGACAATGACAGTGTTTCCAAACCCCGAATCTGGCCTTCCTTGCAAATTTAGGTGAAGGGCCCAGGCCCAGGAAGGTTCTGGAATTTTAAATGTGAGAAGCCCAAGAGCCAAAGATGGGGCAGCTTGCAAGGCCAGGGAGAGGTGGGGAGCCACTGCCGCGAAGTCGGCAAAGTGGGTCCCCACACTACAGGGGGAAGGGCCAAGGGGTTCACCATAGCCTGCAATGACCCCGTCCCCAGCTTCTCCCGGAGAGAGAGGAAGAGGAGGAAGTGCCAGGAAAGCCTAGCATCTCCCCACTTCCCCACCGGTGGGCGGGGGGTGGGGGGGACACTCCTGTGACTTTACATCGTCCACGAGGCACCAAGAGCCCCGGGTGGGCCATCCGGCCAGTCTGGCGTGAGACCTGGGCAGGGGTGACCTCAAGGCTGCCACCTGCCTGGAGGCTTGGCAAGAAGGCCCAGGAGACGGCCCCGCCCCCAGCCCCACGCCCTGCGCAGGGTCCTATTCAAGGGCCTGAGCGACGCCCGCTGGGAGCGAGGGGTTGAAATGCACAGGAGCCGAGCCCGCTCTCAGCCCGTTTGTTGATCAGGCTCTTCCTGGGCCTTCGTGTTGATCCCGGCAGCAGAAGCCACGATCGTCTTTCTTTCTTGAGAATATTTTGAATTGCGGAAGCAATACGTGCTGGTCACTAAAAAAATACAGAAACTACGGATGAGCCAGAGAGAACCACTCTGACCACTTTGCTGTGTGCTCGTCTCGAAGTTTTCCCGTGCATGAATAATTAATAATAATAATAACAATAATGCAAAATAATGGCAGCTACAGCTTCTCGAACGCTCATTGCCGCCGCACACCTGGCTTCGTGTGTCGCACGTCGTATCTCATTTAATCTCGCCCACAGTCCTGAAAAGCGACTATTTTCATCCCCATTTTGCAGAGGAGAAAATGGATGTTCAGAGACTGGAAGCCCCACCTTCAAGTTCACCCAGCCTGTCAGAGGGGAGGCCGGGAATCAAAGGCAGGGGGGGCCGCTCCTTCCCGGCCTCCTGGCCTCCAGACTCAGCGGATCTCGCCACTACGCCGTCAGCGTGAATAGAGCCGTCCTTCTTGCGGGAGCTTTTTACCAAACATGCAACAGGGCACAGCCGCGTGGACCTTCCCAGAGCGAACTCACCGTGTCCCCGGCGTGCGCGAAGACACAGAGAGCCCTCCCCCCGCCACCCCTACACCCCTCCCCCAGGGGACCCTACGGTTTTGAAACCTGCTTTTGTCCGTTCGAAGGGTGCGTGGAGAATTGCTCTCCGCACCGATTGACTGGGCGTCTGCTGTCTGAATGTCCCCGGCTCGCTCCACCCAGCCCCCACTGTCGGTGCTTCGGCCGCTTCCAAGTGTCAAAGCCTGATGTTCGGGCCCTCGGTACAGGGTAACGCAGCGCCACGCGGCCACTGCACCCTCTTACCTTTTCTCCAAGCCCTTGGGCTGGGGCGGTGCGCCTAGGCTGGGGACGCCTGCATTTCTGAACTTGAACACGACCCCCCCCCCCCCCCCCGCCCTCCGCTGCCTGGGGCTGTTTTCCTGGTCAGAGTTCGGGGAGGAGGTCAGGGCTTGAGGGGAGCAGATTTAACCGTCGTCGTTGGCCTGCCTGTGGGGCTCAAGGAACGCCCTCCGGGGCTCTGAGTAATGGAGACGTGGTGACATCTTTGCCCGTAAAACACCCGCTGCAAAAACTCACATGTCTGTCTACCTTTTGCCAGAAAACGGTAGGAAGCCAGGGGTTCACCTCGGCGGGTGGGATATTGGACCGACTGAGACAACCTCTCCCCCGCACCTGCTCAGCTCACAGAGGCACACGGATGTGATTTTATACGTTGTGGTCCCTGGACCCCAGGGGCAGGGTCCCTCAACCCAGCTCCACTGGGGTGGGTGACAGGTGACTCTACCAGGTGGGGGCTGTCCGGTGTGCTACAGGATGTTCGGTGGCATCCCTGGCCTCCACCCACGGGATGCCAGTAACATCCCCTCCCTGTCCCCATCTGTGACAACCAGAAAACGTCACCAGACATTGTCAGAAGACCCGTGCTGTCTCCGGCCTCCCCTCGCCACACTCTCCTGTGAGATCTGCCACCCTAGACACCAGCCCCTCTTTTATTCGATGTGGGACATAATTTTTAATAAATTTTTTAAACATTTATTTATTTTTGAGAGAGAGAGAGAGTGAGTGGGGGTAGGCAGAGAGAGAGGCAGACAAAGAATCCGAAGCAGACTCCAGCCTCTGAGCTGTCAGCACAGAGCCCGCCACGGGGCTCGAACCCACAGACCGTGAGATCGTGACCTGAGCCGAAGTCGACGCGCAACCGACTGAGCCGCCCCGGCGCTGCTCCGTGTGGGGCATATTTAAGAAGCGCCTGTGGATGCTGTTGTAGACACTTGGGGCTCTGGGCGCTTCACTATGGCCCAGAGATAAGCAGGCTTTTTTTTTTTTTTTTTTTTTTTTTAAGACCAGAGAGTGAATATTGTAACTTGTGTGGGCCAAGGGGCAAAATTGAGGATAATACATACCCTTCTATAAAACCATTTCAAATGTAACCCTTTAAAAATATCAAAAACATTCCTAGTTCTCAGAGCTGAAGGGAAAAAGGCAAAAAATATTGGCCAGGCTGCTGGAGGGACGTCGTCCGCGAAGGCTGTTTAGAGGAAAGCTAACGCTCGCTATCGTTCAGTATTTGCTGTGTAGCGGCCCTGGTCTGTTCAAGTTCCTCCCAGGGAGAAGAGAGCATGTGCAAAGGGCCGGAGGCAGGGAATTCTTGGAGCGTTGGAGGTGCAGGTGGCGGGAGACGCAGGTTCCCAAGCTTCACCAAGAGGCCGTGAACTCGGGAAGTGTGCGCGAGACGCGCTTAAATTAGACTCCCCCCGAAGAGCGAGCTTTGGCCCCGTAGGTCGTACACATTCAGGCGCTCAGCAGTTGTACCGAGCCCTCCTGTTGCTCCGGGGTTCCCTTCTGCCTCCCGAGATTCAGGCCAGTGAAGGCTGAGGCTCGGCAGGTATGTGGAGGCTGGAGGCCTCAGCCGAGGCTCAGTGTCCCCAGGCCGGGCTGAGGGAGGAGGGTGTGTGGGTGTGCCGGACCGCAGGACGAAAGCCGTAATCGAGGCCTGGCCTCTTTCAAGGTAATGACCAGGACCCCGTAGACACACACAGAAGGGAGCTGAGGAGAAGCCCAAAGCAAAGCTCTGAGTTCGCTGGTCAGCGGGCCCACGAACAGCGTCCCCAGAGTCAGCCAGAAAAATGTCATGAGCCCAGTGGGTGGTTTTCTCCCTCCTCCCTCCCGCCTCCTTTCCTTCTCTGGAGTCCGGGCTGGGCAGGAAAGCGCCTCCCACCGTAAGAGCTGACGAACACAACAGCTGATGTACACGGAGAACGTCACGTTGCTAAGTGGTGTACGTTGTGGGAAGAGGCGGTGAAATGGACAAAGAGCGAGGACTGAGTGTACATTCAGACAGCGGATTCTCTAAGGGCCTGTCCTTCCATTGTTTTTATTGTCAGCGAGGAAAATGACTTTGTCCCTGGAAATGCATATGAGTCTTGTCTCCTGGAGCACAGTCATTGTTGCCCTGTGACTGCCGGCTAGTTCTGAGTTACTTGTGAGTTTATTTCAGCATTTCTGATTGCCTATATATTTGTGTGTGTGTGTGTGAACCGTCCCTTGAACTATTCGTAACATCTTCCTGCTTCCCTCGTTAACCCAGGCGTTAAATACAATCTTCGATACATTTCTATTTTAGATCTGCAGGAGTCCTGATTTCATCTTTTAAAAATGCACTTTTTTAGACAAAAATACAAGCCAGCTTATTTACAGCCCTGGGAGATGACTTCTGTTTCCTGCTCTGACACTCGATTGAGGCCGTTCGATAATTCGATGTTACAGAAATAATCAAACAAACAAGAAGTAAAGTCCTTTGTCTGGACAGATTCCAATTTTGCTTCTCGGACAGCAAGAAGCCAGAAAATACTTCTTTGTGAATCTTTTTGTACAAGTAGATAAATGGATAGATAGATAGATAGATAGATAGTTAGACAGATAGATAAAATACATTACGTAACATATAATATTACTCAGAAGGGATCATTATGTAGCCATTGTTTTGCATACTGATACCTTTTCATTGAAAATAAGTTTTGAATCACAATGAGCTGTCCCGACACGCTGCTCAGGATGGCTAAGATAAAACAGAAAAAGACCTAACGATACCAAGGGACACCTGGGTGGCTCAGTCTGTTACGTGTGTGACTCCTGATGTCGGCTCAGGTCACGATCTCACGGTTCGTGAGTTCAAGCCCCGCATCTGGCTCTGCACTGATAACGCAGAGCCTGCTTGGGATTCTCTCTCTCCCTCTTCTCTCTGCCCCTACCTGCTCATGCTCTCTCTCTCTCTCTCTCTCTCTCTCTCTCAAAATAAAGAAATTAACTGGAAAAACACCTAACAATAGCAAGTGCGGACAAAGGCGAGGAGGAACAGGAACGATCTCGCGTCGCCGGTGTGCGAGCACGAACCTGTTGAACCTCTTCGGAAAACCGTTCAGAGGTTTTTATTAAAGCTCCGCCTAGACCTACTCACTGACCCAGGAATCTGTCCGCGAGAAGACTCATCTCATCTGCTCAGGGTAGCTTGAGTCCCATTGGTCAAAAAGCGGAAACACTGCAAATCACGCCTGCAGGCAGGTAACGGGGGTGTCCTCTCCTGCGGTGGGACGGCGCGGCAGCGGGAAGGAAGAAGCCGCTGACGCACTAGCGACGTGGGTGCACTTCAGGGTCGTTGTGCCGAGCGAAGGCGACAGACGTCACTCGTTCCGGCGCAGGCCGAGCTTCTCTGCGGCCTCTAAAACCAGGGCACAGGTCACTCCCTGTGGTGGCGGCCGACCAGCAAGGGGCCTCGGAGCTCTCGGCGGTGATGGAGAAGCTCCAGGAGAAAGCTGTGCCGAACGTCCTTGTGCGTCCCTTGGGACTCTTTTCCGAGCGCGCCCACAGGGCAGATTCCCAGGTGTCACCCTGCTGGGTCAGAGGGGACGCGGCTGGTGACGTCCCACGGATACTGCCTCGCCGTCCTCCGAAAACACCGCGGCGACCTCCGCGCCCACCGCACGGCCACGCGTGAGAGCCCCACGTTCTCCCACGCCCTGTCGGCACCGCGCGGTATCCATGTGTCCGATGTAAAACCCGTAAAACATATTTCATCCTCGTTTCGATTTTTTGAAAATTAGGTCTACTGTGTCTTGTCTTTTTTTGAAGGCGTTTTTAAAAGTTTATTTTGTGAGACTCAGAGATGTGCAAGGGGGGTGGGGCAGAGAGAGAGAGAGAGAGAGAGAGAGAGAGAATTGCAAGCAGCCTCTGCATCGTCGGCACGGAGCCTGACACGGGGCTCGAGCTCACGAAACCGTGAGATCATGACCTGAGCCGAAACCAAGAGTCGGATGCTTCACCGACAGAGCCCCCCCAGGCCCCCCCATCTGCTCTGTCTTGACCCGTTCCCGTATCGAGTTTCTGCGTTTGATTCATTTGAGGAAAGGGTTTGTTGGTGAACAGGTCAAACATTCGGACTGGAACAGAGGAGAGCTGGCGTCTCCTGAAATCCAGCTGCCAAGACCAAAGGCCGAGTCTCTCCCCGGTGGGGATTTCCAGCAGTGCGGAGCCAGGCCACAGCGTAGACACCGACTCGGAGCCGCGGGCGCGGAGCCCGGCTCTGGGCGGGATGCTCCGACTCTCCGCGTCTGTTTCCTCGCCCGTGAGGTGGCGGCAGTGACAGTCCTGCTGCTGGCGGGGAGGGGATTTAGTGAGCCGACCCTCGCACGGTCTTCCGTCAGGTTCAGCCGTCGCCGTGATCATCCTGACGGTCACGGAGACTTCCCCTGTGGGCCCTGGTTTCTATCTTTACACGACGAGGCCTAGGGAGGTCCCTTCCAGCTGTCCCGCCCCGTCGCCTCCGCTCTGATGCCCACGGGCGCTCCCTGCCGCCCTGCCCCGGGCCCGGGTCCCACGCTCCCCAAGTCGCCCACCTGCCAACACAGCCCTCGGGCTGCACTGCCTCTGGCCGTCTCTCCTGGACTCTAGGCCGCTCCTCCTTGGTCAACCCGGCCCCCAAGCCATGGCGTTTATTTCAAAGTCTCAGAATCCCTGGAGAAAGGCGTTCATCTGACTTCGGCTTCCAGGCTCTCCTCGCCTCGGCCACAGCCGCGCCCTTTCCTCTTCCCTCTGCCCCAAAGGTCCAGACGCGAAGCACCGATCCCTGTCCCCCCCCAGTCTCTCTGCATGTGGGCGCGGGCACCCTCGCCGTAGACCCCAACAGACATTAATTCCAATGTGGGCTCCACTGGGCTCCCCCGCCCCGGCCAGGAAGTCCCTCCTGGATTCCTACTGAGGCCCCGTGAGCCTTGGCTCGCATCACGGACCCCATTCAGTTCACTTCACGGCACTTAAAGGACATTTTCTTCCCTCCGGTTCTTGGTCTGAGGCCAGGCGGCAGGGGAGGCCCCCGCCTTGCTCAAATTGAGAAGTCCCCTGCTCGCGTTGTAGTGGGCCCGGACAAAAGGATCAGATCATTTGAAAGCCAAACACCCTCGGAGGAAGTTTCCACCCCATCTATTAATAATCTCCGCCTCTCCCGCCCCCAGCCCCTGCCCGCCCCTCCCGGTTAGTCAGCTCTGCCTGGCAGCCGCCTGGCGGATTCTCCACCCACCGCCAGGGTGGCCTTGCCCCCGTCGAAATCCGGTGTCCCAGGTGGAGATGCGTCATTCCGTGTCTCGGACGGCAGCGCCTCCCTCCAGCCCCTGGCGGGGTCCCCCGAGCCGAGCCCTGCTTTTTTTCCATTAAGGGATCGGTTATAGACTCACGTCAAGGTGAGCTCGGAGGGGGGTGGGGGGGAGGACGCGTGCTTGTTCATCAGTCTCGGGTCCTGACAGCTCCTTTCACGTTCCCTTTGAGGCCTGGGCGCAGCCCAAGGGTTACGTTTGATGGGGTAATTGTTAAATGAGGCTCGAGGCACCAAGAGGCACACTCGTAAAAAGAAAAGCGATTTCCACCCCTCGCCCTGAGTGTTGACTCCTTTCGTGGGCTTGGAAGCTCGGGGCCAGAGTCCTGCCGATTTCGCCCTCCAGCAAAAGTTTGCAAAGATCTCTTTGCTTTCAGTAAAGGGTGAGATAGACAGACACGCAGACAGAAGGAGAGAGACAGGACGGCAGCTAGGATTTATTGAGGATGTACTGTGTGCCGTCTGTGCTAGGCATTTGACACGCATAATCTTTTTGAAACGTCACACCCATCCTTGAAAGAATTTGACTTCTGCCCGTCCCGATCTGGCAGGAAGGAGAAAGGAGGGCCAGAAAGGCTTATTAACAAAAAGCAAATATTCGAGGTCACCCAGTAAACAGGTAGAGCCACCACCAAAAGTTGGGGCGGGCCTTCTGGTTCCTCGCACTGTTGACATTTGGGGCCGGGTGTCTTTCCCGGCAGGGCCCTCCCGCTCGCGGCGGGACGTTCAGCAGCGCCCCTGGTCTCTCCTCACTGGCTGCCGCGAGCAGTCACCAAACGTGACGGCCAAAAATGTCCCCAGACATTGCCAAGCGTGCCCCAGTGTGGGGACAACATCACCACAGGTCAGGAACGACTGCGTTAAACCCTCTGGTGTCTCTGTCCCCTGCTGTCCTCCCTCCTCGTAGGTCGAGATGTGCTCCTTGGGACCCTCGGCGGACGGCAGTGACTGCTAGAGAGGCAGCCATTCTCCCGCTCGCTGAGCTTCTGCAGCGAACTCTCCGCTCGGTCAGACCGGGGCTCCCCGTTCCGCCGGCGCTTCAGCCGCGTTTACCAAGAGCCTGGCTCCATCGCTCCGAAGCGGCTTCCGGACATGACAGAAACAGCAAGACGCGGCCTTGTCTCACCCACCAGAACAGGGGTTACGGTCTAATAAACCGCAGCCACTTTTGGCCTATGGAATGCCTTTTTTTCTCTTGAAAAAGACTTATTTAAAAAATTGAATGGGGCGCCTGGGGGGCTCAGTCGGTTGAGTGTCCGACTTCGGCTCAGGTCAGGATCTCTCGGTCCGTGAGTTCGAGCCCCGCGTCGGGCTCTGTGCTGACAGCTCAGAGCCTGGAACCTGCTTCGGATTCTGTGTCTCCCTCTCTCTCCGCCCCTCCCCTGCTCATGCTCCATCTCTCTCTGTCTCAAAAATAAATAAACATTAAAAAAAATTGAATTAAAAAAATTGCACCTTCTAAAGGTTTGAAGATTTCCCTTAAAAACAATCTAAATGGATGGCTTGTTTGGAACAATCGGACGACCCACCCGTTGTCAAACGCGGGAGACCCCTGACGGTAATCGCCGGCTCCCAGCGCTTCGCCCCGGCTCCCTTCAGGTTACCGCTTTGGCTTCTCAGCCCCTCTGAGCAGCTCAGTGGGAGGTCCCTGAACTTGACCAGAAACTCCTGAAGGGGTTGGACCGATACCAGCCGAGGTTAGAACTGAATTCTGGACGCAGACGCCTCCGGGGAGCTCGCACTTGAAGGTGGGAGGATTCTCAGAGGAGGGAGAGGTCTCGGGGGGTGGGGGCAGGTACCGGGGAGTCAAGGAGAGACCTCTGGAAGAGGGGTGTTGGCGCGGAGCACTAAAAATACGCAGGGTTTGGCACGACTGAGGTTCTCGGAGGAAGAAGCCACATGGAACCTGCTGAGCGACGAGAAGACTCCTGTCTAGAAAGGGGACCCGGGGGAGAGCAGCGGGGCCCCCAGGAGATGGCGCTATTCCTGCCCTTGGATGGCTTCTACCTATTTCAAGAACCTAGAGAAGCAAGAGTGTAGGGAAAAGCGGTGACCATAAGACGTCAACAAATCAAGGCTACAGACTAGGTTCTAGGACGGGTTAAAGGAAGGAGCTGAATGAGGCCTTCCTGAGGGGCCCCAACGATGAAACCACAACCTTAGGAGTCACGCATTTATGGGTTTCTTGGGTCTCCCTCCACCTCCTGATGGAAGGGTTCAAACACTTTCTACAGTAGGCAGAATAGAACGGCGCACTCTGGTCCCATCACCCAGCTTCAACAGCGGCCAACCCACGGCAGTCGTGTCTCAGCCAGCGAGGGCTATCCAGCTTCCTCTCATCAGGGCAACACAAATAACAGCCAGGGAGGTGACTTGCTAAAGCGCGAATTAGCTCAAGCCACTCCCCTGCCTGAAACCGGGGAGCAACTTCCCTTTGCACTTAGAACAAGCCCGGACTCCTCATCCTGGCCTCCAGGCCCTGCGTGGTCTGATCCCGCAGCCTTGCCCACCAACCTCAGGGCCTTTGCTCGTGGCAGCTGAGCACAGGCCGGCTCTCCCTCCTGGAGCATGAGCTCTGCAGAGCAGGACCCGCCTCTCGGGCGCGTCGATCCTTTCCGCAGCACCTTGCACGTGGCGTTGTCGGGACACGGGTCTCCGTGGAAGTCACGTTTCTGCACATCTGGCGACCAGGGAGCTGGGGATCCTGCGTTCCAGACTTTTCTTTCAAGGGCGTTTGTATAGAGAGCGGCTTTGGCCCGTGGTGTCTCCCTCCAAAGCAAAGGCGAGCAGGCACGATGCTTCCCGGCCCTTAGAAAAGATTTCCTAAGTTCAGGATTCGGGTTGCTTCTCCTGTGAGCAACCGTCCGCAGGCAACATCCGTCTTTTGTGTCACCCTCTGGGAGTCGGAGTCCCGGGACCCAGCACAAAAAAACAATGCTGATACTGTTTCTTGCTTTGCTGCGAGTAATACAGTCCTTCGCCTCTGACCCAGGAATCTCGCGCCTTCTGCCAGCATCCGCAGGCCACCTGTTAGCTCACAAGTAGGCTGAAATCTCCGATTCTTTTCAGGTCTTGACAGGTGCGTGCTCAGTGGGCGTTTGCTGCGTAGAACCACGTGCTTTCCGCAGACGGCCGCTGAGATCTTCGGTTCCCCCTCGTTAGCAGATATCGGTGGGGAAGTTGATTTTCCCTCACCAAGCCTCAGTCTCCTCATCTGCAAAGTGGGGTTAATAACGGCACGTTTCTCAAAAGGTGGTTTAGCAGGAGTCGGAACCAGGGGCTTCCGTCTCTGCAGGAGGCGTTTGTCCACCTACAGGTAGACCAGATGTCCCAGTCAGTTCCTCTGGACAGTCACCTTCCATTCGTCCTGGACAGTGTTGGAGACGGGGGGGCGGGGTAGCCCCGCATTCTGGTTCACCTGCCTTCGGTTATCAGGACGACCCTGGAGCCAGGAGACCTAGATTCGGGGCCTGGCTCTGTGTTCTGGCGCCGGCCTTCAAGCTCTCCGTGCCCTCGTTCCTTCACCTGAAGAGCACTGAGTACTAACCACACCGTTTCCAAGTGTCGCTGGGCCCGGGGGGGGGGGGGTCCTCCTGCCTCTGAGGGGCCTCTTCCATCTATCCAAGTTCCCCTCTTAGCGGTTGGGCTGTAACGGGTGTCTCGTTTCTTAATATTAATAGACCCTCAGGCCCACGTGGGTGGATAATCAGGGCCTGGGGGAGAGGAAGGAGACCCGAGAAGCTCGCGTGTCCTGAGAAAGTTCCAGCCACGGAAAGCGGGCTGCGGAAAAGCTCCCGGGGGAAGGCCCAGGGTGCAGGCAGCCTTGCCAAGGAGAACAATCACTGCCTTTCGGAGCGGAAGTCCAGAAGTTCGCCCGGAGTAAGCAAGTCGAAGGGCGCGCGCGGTCTCCCCAGGGCCGGCAGGCGTAGGAGGAGATTTCTCTGTTGGCCTGGCTCATCCGTAAACTAGCCCCTCTAGCTTCTAGAAATGTCACTCCCTCTTCCAGGCCACAATGTTGCTGCTTCCAGCCGGGAAGCCCCCGGAGGAGAAATGGGCAGCAAAGTGTTTCCTAAAATTTGTTACCAAGGGGCTGGCTTCTCATCGAGGCGTGTGGGAGCGGCGCCGAGCAGGAGAGCCCGCGTTCACTCCCCGATGACGTAAGTGTGACCATAAAAAGGATATTTATGAGCGGGTCTTACGGAGAAGTATCGCCAGGTGCCCCAGTGGCGTAATGACACAGGTAGAAAATCAAACAGCGCGGTTAGAGCTAATGACAAATCGTGTGTAATGACAGGTCATGGCTGTCCCCTCCGGAAGGCGAATTAGCCTGAGCTCCTCAGCAAGGAAGCCAAGGAAGCCGCCGGTCTCTGCCCCGCCCCTCGCCCTCCGCTCTGGACATCGGAGCGGGACCCTCGAGCCTCAGAAAAGAAAGACCCCCACGTTGCAAGTCCAACACTTCCCGGGATAAGCGATGGACATAGGGCTGTCTGGTTAGCGTTGTTTTAATTTTGCGACTCATCTTGCTTTTGAAAAAAGGTAGAACATTCTAGATAAAGATAAGGGAGTCTTTGACCACCCCTCCCCCATCCAGGCCCTCTCCACCCTCACCTCCCTGCACAGGCACACGCTGCTCCAGCCCCGCCCCCTCCCACAGGGGCGCCAGGCAGTCAGAGCAGGGAGACTGCCCGAATCTTCCAGAAGGCAGGCCTGTGGCAACTCTGCACCCGCCACGGCAGCCTCCTGAGAAAGAGAAGCGGATGGGCGTTCCCAGCGGCCGTCCCTGCGCCCGGACTTCCTCTGCCGGAGCCGCTCACCGCCCGGGCCTCCGGGACACCTGCAGAGGGAACAGGTGTCTGCCTTCCGCCCTCTGGGAGGGCAGGGCAGGGCCGGGGTGGGCGCTCAAGAGTGGGTGCTTGTTTCCAGGAGCGAGAGGGAGACGGACTTTGGGGCTCATCACCACTATTCGTGTAGTCGCTGAATAACAATTTGGAGCATTTATTTATTACCACCGGGCACTAGAGGTATATCGTGGGAGGGCCACCAGCGTGCCCGGAAAGAAAACAATGACAAACTGTAGCAACACAAAAGGGTTGTTTCAGAAACACAGTGGCCAGTGTCGTCCGCACCCGTCATGAGATACGCACCGCGGGTTCTGGCGTTCTCTGCTGCTGGGGTTCAAGGAGGGTCTACACTTTCATCAAGAGAAAGAGAAAAAAGAAGGAAAAACTCAGGGCACCTCAACTGCGCCACCTGGTGGTGAGATATGTCAGTCCTGCGGCCAAGCAGGTGTCCGCTCCCCACTGCCCTCCTCCCTCCCGGGACCGGGTTCCAGGAAGCTCCAGGCGCTTGTCTGGCCCCCCAGGGTCTGGGCGACGCCAGAGGAGGATGCTCAGATTCATCACGAACCATCGGCCTTTCTAGCTTCAGGAGTCAGGGTGCCGCTGGCAGGGAAGCCCAGGGCTCTCGTAAAAGCTGGACAGGCGGGTGGCAGCCCCAGGGTGTCCCGAGGACAGCCCCGCTATTGGCTCTGGGCTTAGGACAGTTTCTGGTTTCCGCAGTGTCCGCGTGGCTTCCGCTGAGGAAAGCGTCCCTTCTCTTGGGAGGTCTGTCAGCCAGCGGTGCCCCGGTTCGGTGAGCGGGGGTGGGGCCTGGTCTGTCTGGGCGAGAACACGGAACTCCCACCCCGTTACCGCCAGGGACCAGAGACCCCGGGACTCGGTCACCGGGAAGTGGCTTTACCTCACCGCACCTCTTTTCTTCATATTACAAAAGGAAGAAAAACATCCTTGTCAACACTGCTGCCAAGAGCCAGCGAGAAAATGTACCCAAAGCACTTAGCGTAGTGCTTGGTGGAACCGTTTGGGAAACAAAACGTTGTCGTGACTTTACCGCTATTATTTAGTGAGCATTTACTACTCACTAAATAATAGGCTTCATGGCAAAGGAACGTTAATAGTAACACACCGCATTTGATGAAAATGTTCCCTGCGCCACGCACGCATGGCTCTGGGAGCTTGGACTCACCGTTCCGTGAGCACGCCCTCGTAAATCAGTGCCTGTGCTCTCAATGTTTGTGTCCCCCCCCACCCCGCCACAAATCCGCATGCCGAAATCCCAGTCCCCAGGGGGATGGTAATAGGAGGTGGAGTCCTGGACCCCCAGCCCTCAGAGCCGTGAAACACAAATGTGTCTCTTAGAGGCCACCCGGTGTGGCTTTGTGAAAACAGTCCAAATGGACTAAAACGGGTAGGTTACAATTATCCCCACTTTTTGATGAGGCCCAGAGAGGGTAAGAGGCATGCGTAAGGTCACACAGCTAATGAGGTTTGAAGATGAGTTTGGAACACAGGTCCATCCACTCTAAATGGCTTGTGGGAGTGAAAAGGGGGGTTCAGGGCACCTCCAACAGCAGGGACTCGAGACCCACAGGCAGAAACAGGTTATGGGTTCTTCCGCTGAGGGCTATGAAGTACAGAGGGCTGCCCTTTAGGGGGGTAGGTTGGAGGCGCTCTGACCCTTGGGTGAGTGGGTGTGTATCAGGGAGGCTGCCAGGGGAGGTGTCGCTGAAGCTGCCATGACTCAGAACCAGAGGGCATTTGAGCAAAGGCAGGAGGCTGGAGGGAGCACAGAGTTTGTGGGGAGTGCAGAGAAATTCGGGGTGGTCATAGCTCGGAGCTGACGCAGGAAGGGGAGGGAAAGTGAAGGGCCGAGAGGTGGGGAGGGAGACCAAAGGAAAGAGTGGGGTCACTGGGACCAGTGAAGCCAAGAGTTCAGGTTTTGTCCTGAAAGCCATGGGGAGCGGGGGAGGGGGAGCGCTCTGAAGGCGATGAGCTCGAAGGTTACTTTAAGCAGCAACGTGATCAGAATTGTGTTTTAGAAAACTCGGGGTTTTTAAGTGTGGGGCATGAAGTTCTCCAGCCTGCCATTTAAATGTTTTTAACCAAAATTAATATGCATCCACTACAAAAAATATAAATGGCACAGAAATGTGTAACCTGAAAATGACAATCTTTCTCCAATTCCACTCTCCAAAGGTACTTACCTTAAACCAGTTTGATGCATATTATCCCAGACTTTGATTGAGAGAGAGAGAGAGAGAGAGAGAGAGAGAGAGAAGAAGAAGTAACATTGCTTCCTAAGGACTTGTTGGAAGAGCCTGAAATGCAGACCGCCTCCCCCGATGAACTCAACATGGTCAGGCCAGCAGTTCTGAACCACAGTGGTTCTGTCCCCCAGGAATCTCGGCGATATCTGGAGATATTTTTGGCTGTCACCATGTGTGTGGGGGGGCTGCTACTGGCTTTGAGTGGGTCAAGGCTGCTGCAGTGACATAGGACTATGGTCCCCACAACCAAGAGTGAGCTAGCCCAATGTCGGTAGTGCTGAGGCTGAGAGACCCTGCCTTCCAAGGAACCCTCATCCATCAGACTTGCTAGTTGCAAAGAACAGAAAAAGAACTAATGTTTGCAATATGGGTAGTTCATGGAATCATCAAGAGGCTGAGAGCCAGGTTCACACGGCCAGGGACGATGCCTCTGTCATAGAGCAGAAAAGGTGTGTTCGCACCGTGCTGGCTGCGCCCCAACTGTTCTGTCTCTGGAACCATCACCCTCGGCCACCACCCAGGACGTCCGGCCGGTTTCCCATGTAGCAAAGACTGGCAGGCGCCCGGCATGGGCCTAGGATAGATCGTAGTGTCCAGTTAAGGTTTTCATAACTTCTTTTCATTTTTAGCCCCCAAGAGTTCTTTTCAGATGTTTTTTCTAATTGCTCCCCGCTTAGGAAAATCCAATACCAAGTGTGTATTTATGTGCTCTGGGCTTATTTGTGCTTCATACATCGAAACACTAAGACTTTCTCACCCACCCTGCGCCACCCCCAACCAGCCTGCGGGCCCCCGAGGGCAGTCTCGTCACCGAGAATGCAGAGTCTCTTCCGGTATTGGCCCGACGTCAGACTCTGCTGAGGAAGCTTCCCCGAATTACAGATTCCCTGGCCTTGACCCAGGCTGCTGATTCGGAGTCACTGGGAAAGCGGGCTGGGAGTCCCTCTGCACTTTGGCGAGGGCCCTGGGTGATGCTGACGACCAGTTTCGGCGACGGTAATGTGTTTGGAGAGGTTCCCGGCGGCGGTCGCCCGTGGGAATATCGCCTGGGAGCTTTGGAATCGCATCCCTCTCCTCCCCTCCTCCAGGGTCCTCGGCGCGTCGGGGAGGGGCACGGGGGATGCTGACGCGCAGACAGGGGTTGGCCCTGGGAGAGTGGAGGGGGCAGAGCTGGAGGGAGCGGGTCAGGACGCTGGCTCTGCGGCTCCTCAGCTGTGTGTCCTTGGGG
>PITB01031664.1:0-15665 GCA_004024585.1 Paradoxurus hermaphroditus | reverse complement strand
CCCCCCCCGTCCCGTTGCCTCCTGGGGCTCGTGACTGCGGCCCCTGTGCCGTGTCCCCTCTGCGAGCACCTTGAGATGCGGTAAACCCCACGTGTCCTGTGAACTCCGGGTACAACTGCCAGCATTCAGATCCTGGCTCGGCCACTTACCGTATGACCCGAGGAGAGTCCCTTTAAGTCCCTGCAAGGAGGATCAGTTTCAACTGTATGTGATGGACAGCAGCGATCTGAACAGGACGGGGTTACTCTTCTCCCACAAACGGGCAGATCGGGGAGTGGATGATAGCTCATGGTATCAGGGACCAGGCCACTCTCTTCTTGTTTTTGGTGTCCTCGATACTGTGTGGTTTTCACCTCATGGCCCAAACTGGCTGCCTGGCTCTTACCATCACATTCATACTCCATCCGGCATGAAAGATGCACTTCCTCCTCTTCAGGGCACTTCCCAAAGTTGCACACGCCTCCCCTGCTTGTATCCAACTGGCCCTCAATCACCTGCCCACACCTTGCTACAAGGGAGATGGAGAAATATCTTTTTTATTTATTTTTTCTTTTTATTTATTTATTTTATTTATTTATTTTAACATTCATTTTTGAGAGACATAGAGACAAAGCGTGAGCAGGGTGGGGCAGAGAGAGAGGGAGACACAGAATCCGAAGCAGGCTCCAGGCTCCGAGCTGGCAGCACAGAGCCCGACGTGGGGCTCGAACTCACAAACCGTGAGATTAAGTGCCGACGTCAGATGCCTCACCGACTAAACCCCCCACGTGCCCCAAGGAAAGTATCTTAATTTCAAGCAGCCATATGTCCGTTTAAAGAGGACAAGGGAGCATGTGGCCGTGGTGTGTCTGGCGTGTCGTCTTCACCAACGTAGATGGCGAAGTGACAAGAATATGAGAAGACGAGGTCACGAGAGATTGTGTGAAGCCCAGGCTGTCTTCAAAGGGAGCGGGAACGGCCTCTGGGGGATGACCGCCACAGGGATCGAGGTGGACGGTCGGCCCGGAGACAAAACAAGGTGGGAGCAGGAGAGACGGGGCGGGACGAGCAGGCCGGCCGGGAGCGGGAGACGGCTGTTCCCTCGCGCCGTCCTCCGCGGTGCGGGTGGCTGCCGGTGGCCTGTCGTTAGGCAGGAGGTGGTGTGAACCTACGGCCCCTGCTCGGTGGGCGTTTTTCCTGCTTTACGACCGCACAGCCGACCCGGAGGACAAGCCGACCAAACCGCCCAGCGGAGAGACGCCCCTGTGGCCTGTGGTTCGGTGATGGGGGTGTGTTTGAGCTGGCGTGGAGGAAGGAGCCAGTGAGCGAGCGGCCAGAGGGCTTGGCGGGCACTGGCAAGGGCGTCCCTGGGGTTGGGGAGGGGGACGTGGGGCACCTTTGGAAGGACCTCGGGGCGGTGGCTGTGGACTTTCCGGAGAAAGGCGATGCCAACAGCGACTCTCACCCAGGTGCGTACCAAGTGAGTGAGTTGTGTGGTTAATACCTTTAATGTGTGTACGCCGGGAGACGGAGTCACCTCACCGGGAGAGGAACTGTGGCATCCACGGGGTGCGGACGGAATGGAGGCAGAGCAGGCCCACGGCGTGACCTACCCTGAGCCCACGTTCTCCTGTTTCTTCTGCTCTCCCTTTTAGGGAGCTGTATTTTTGACACTATCGAATTTCTCAGGTGGTTCCTTGTTTTCTGTGAGTGGTTGTCTTCTCTCTGTTCCATTGTGTCTCCGCCCCTCCCGCATTCTAGAATTTATCTTGCATGACCTGAGATCAAGCGTTGTGCGCTCCACTGAGGCAGCCAAGCTCCCGGGATCCTACGTTTAAAAAAAATTTTTTTTAACAATTATTTATTTTTGAGACACGGAGACAGAGTGCAAGCGGGGGAGGGGCAGAGAGAGAGGGAGACACAGAATCCGAAGCAGGCTCCAGGCTCCGAGCTGGCAGCACAGAGCCCGCCCCAGGGCTCGAACCTCTGAACTTCAAGATCATGACCTGAGCTGAAGTCGCGCCCAACCGACTGAGCCACCCTGGTGCCCCGTGTATTTTTGTGAAGTGTCTTTGATCAGATCTGAGCTTGAGCGTGCAGCACAGAGGCTCCGTGTCTGTGAAGTGGTCGCCGCCCTGGTGTCAGCTCGCATCGCCGCTGTGACACGGTTACAGGATTCTGTGTGCTAAGGACGAGCGAGCATTTTTAAAATGCCTCCCACCGCTGGCTGACCCGTTACTTTTTCCATGCGCAAGGTCTGCTGAGATCTGTCTGGAAACACTGAATCGTTTTCTGTTCCCTGAATCCTGTCCGTCTTCTCCACGGTCGTCCTGTTTGTCCGTCTAAGTCGTTTCCTCTCTTAGCCCTTGCCAAGTGGCTGAGGGTCGCATCTGTGAATGAAGAACTAGCACAGGGGCCGCGAAGTGACCTCTGCTCGAGTGCGAAGCTGGTGGGCCGTGCGCCCGCTGCCCCGTCCCGAGGCGCCTGGCTTCCCTGCTTCACGTGGGGTCCACGAATCCCGGTGAGGACAGACCCCGCCTCCACGTAACCACTTGGGGTCCTTGAATCCGGATGAACACAGGCCCCGCCCCCACGTAATCACGTGGGGTCCTTGAATCCGGATGAAGAAAGGCCCCGCCCCCAGTAATCACGTGGGGTCCTTGAATCCCGGTGAAGACAGGCCCCGCCCCCACATAACCACGTGGGGTCCGCGAAGCTGTGGGAAGACAGGCCCCGCCCCCATGTAACCACGTGGGGTCCGTGAATCCAGGTGAGGACAGGCCCCGCCCCCACATAAACACGTGGGGTCCGTGGAGCCGGGAAGACAGGCCCCCGCCCCCATGTAACCGGCATTCCCTCTACTCAACAGGCCAAGAAACCTTTCCTACAGCGAACGCACGCGGGAACCTTCCGTGGTTACAGCTTCTCGCAAGAGCAGAGCGAGAACAAGACAACCTCCGGAGGCAGGGGCCTGGAACGCGTGCTGCGTTACCAGCCGGCGGGGCAGCTCGCCCCTCTGGGCCTCGGCGTCTGACGTGCATAAAGCGAAGGACTTACAACATGCTGTTTTGCCGGCTCGAGGTCTGAAGCGTGGCGAAGACGACCGGATGGCATTTTCACAGTTTTCAGGAGGCTCCGACCAGGCGGTTCCCAAACATCAGCTAACGACGGCAGTGAGTTTTGGAGACCAGAGTGAAACGCGAGGTGGGTGAACCCCGCACAAGTCTGGGTGGGGGGGGGAGGGGGAGGCGGGACGCCTGGCCCCTCGCCGGGGACTTCCGCTCGAGGTCCCGCGTCTTGGCCCTGTCGTCGGGGCCCTGTGTGTTGAGGGTAGTTTGGAGGGGCTGGTGCGGGCAGAGGGCGACTCCGTTGGTACCATGGACAGAGACCCTTCTGGGCGCGAGCTACTCTCCTTTCAGGAGCGAATTAGCTTATTGGTGCCGGAGAACTTACCGGAACTTGGTGTGCCCCAGGCAGCGTGGAGATACAGAAACGCGACGCCGCAGGTGTCAAGGGGCTCGGAGCCTGGTTCACGGAAAGAATTGTTAGCTTCCAGAAGCCCAGTGGCAAAGCTAACAGCGGCGTGGAGCTGGTCAGAGGCGTCTCTGCGGGGCCCCCAGAGGGGGAAAGGGGGGGGCCTCCCGGACTCCAGACAGCCGCTCCACTTCCCCGGGTATCCAGGTGTGAAGGAATAGTAAAACCTTCAGGATGCGCTGTCTACACGTACCTGCGGGCCCCAGCGGAGGGTAACCAATTGGTTAAATCGGCAGAGGCCTTGTCTTCATTTAGGCTCCTGGCGGCACACACGGTCAGGCGTTTCTCTCTCGCCACACGGGCGGAGTACAGTGGTCTGGTTTGGTTGCTTCGGGAGTTCAAGGAGATCATCATTGATAATTGTGCTCTTCCGTTTTCCCCTCCGTCGCTCCCACCTGCACGGAGCCAAGTGCACGGAGACAAGAGGGGAGGGAGCGAAGAGAATGAGTGTATGAGTCTGTGTCATTTTTTGAGGTCAGTGGAAGTCATTCTTAGAAGCCCCCGCCCAGGCAGGTTTCCCCCTGACTCCTGAGTTGGTGGGAACTGTTATCACGGCCAGCGTAGACCAGTCGGGTCGTAACCCTGAGTCTCACGGGGGCCGGCCGGGCACCTGAATAAAAGCAGGGTTCTCTTAGTGAGGAAAGAGTGGCTCCGTCAGTGACGCGTCCGATTTTTGGCTCAGGTCGTGATCTCAAGGTTCATGAGTTCGAGCCCCGTGTCGGGCTCTGTGCTGACAGCTCGGAGCCTGGAGCCTGCTTCGGATTCTGGGTCTCCCTCTCTCTCTGCCCCTCCCCCGCTCACACTCTGTTCCTCTTCCTCAAAAACAGACATTAAATAAAAATTAAAAAAAAAGAAAAGACACTGGTCAACTCGGTTTTGTGAGTCACGCCCCCGGCTTTCTTCTCCTGGGAGTGACACCCGTGGCAGGGGCGGGGCGGCCCTGGTCCTCGGTCACACTGGTCACATCTGACGTACAATGTATCATCTTGTTCCTCTTCCAGCACACTACGGCGCAGTAGTGTCACCCATCTAGACCTGGTTGTGGGTTAGGTGCCCAGAGCTTCTTCGTCTCACAACACCGAAACCCTGTACCCAGTGACCTGCTCCGAGTTTCCCTCCCCCAGCCCCTGGCAGCCACCATATTACCATCGTCTCTGTGACTTTGAGTGCTCTAGGTAGCTCACGTAAGTGGGGTCGTACGGTATTCACATTTTGGGACTGACCCACTCCGCATCATGTTCCCCGGGTGCATCTGTGTTGTAGCAGGTGATAGTATTTCCCTCGTTTTTAGGGCCGGATGATAGCCCGTTGTGTGTACACGCCCCGTTTCCTTTACCCCTTCATCCGTCAGTGGCTACCTGACTCGCTCCTACCTCTCCGCTATTGTGACCAATGCTGCAGTGAGCACAGGGGTGCGAAGGCCTCTTTGACATCTCGGGATTGCTGGGTCCTGGGGTAGTTTTATCGAACTCTTCAAGGGTCCTCCAGACGTTTTCCGCCATGGCCGCCCATTTCACATTCCCACCAGCAGCACACAAGGGCTCCGATTTCTTCTCCTCGCCGGCGTTTGTTAATTTCTTTTTGATCATGTCCGCCTCATGGCTGTGAGGTTGTATCTCTTCGTGGTTTTGGTTTGTGTTTCCCTATGATTAGTAATGTTGAACGTCTGTCCTTGTGTTTTTACGCCATTTCTAGTTCTTCTCCGTTGGAGAAATGTCTTCTTCAAGTCTTTTGCCCATTTTACTTTATTTTATTTATTTTTTAACGTTTCTTTATTTTATTTTCTTTTTCTTTTTTTCTCCCCCCCATCCCCCATGTTTATTTATTTTTGAGAGACGTAGAGACAGAGCACGAGCAGGGGAGGGGCAGAGAGAGAGGGAGACACAGAATCCGAAGCAGGCTCCAGGCTCCGAGCTGTCAGCACAGAGCCCTACACGGGGCTCAAACCTGCAGACTGAGATGATGACCTGAGCCAGTCGGATGTTTAACTGACTGAGCCACCCAGGCGCCCCACCCAGCACCATCTGTTAAAGGGACTATCCTTCCCCCATTAAGTGGTCTTGACACCCTTTCAAATATCATTTGAACTTCCACACGTGAGTTCATTTCTCGGTTCTCAATTCTGTTCCATTAATCTGTCTTTATGCCAGAACCACAGTGGCGATTCCATGGCTTTGTAGCAAGTTTGAAATCAGGAAGCGTGAGGCCTCTTTGTTCTGCTTTGTCAAGATGGTCTTGTTTTGGCTACTTGAGGGGCCTTGAGGTACTGAATTTTGGGATGCTTTTTCTATCTGCCAAAAATGTCATTGAGGTTTTGATAGGGATTGCATCGAATCTGTACATTGTTTAGATAATATTGACATCTTAACATTACTAAGTCTTTAATCCATGAACATGGGATGTCTTTGTATTTATTTGTGTCATCTTTAATTTTTTCCAGCAGTTTCCAAAGTCTTTTGCCCCCTTGGTTAGGTTTATTCCTAAGTGTTTCATTCTTTTTGATGCTATTGTGAATGGCATGGTTTTCTTAGTTTCCTTTCTGGATTGTTCTATGTTGGTCTACTCTGGTTTTGACTGAGGTGCTCTCTGACTGTGGGATCCATACCACATCCCCCGTCCCAAGCACGGAACCTTTTCAGTTTCTCCATCCCTCCATCTCTGTGGGCTTCTGTGCCCATCATGGGGGCCATAGGAAGCCCAGAGGAGTTTTGAGTTCTGTCTGTCCCTCCATGCAACCGTCTCTGCTCTTGAGTGTCCGTGCCTCGGTAGGACAAGGACCTCTGAGAGCCCAGGGTCTCCAGCAGGAGGGGGCAGGTCCCCCCTGTTGTCTGGAGCTCTAGCACCTCACTGGAGGGCAGCCTGACGAGGGAGATGAGGGGACCACGGGGCCTGCGTTCTTCACAGAGACCCACGCCAGCCACTCCTCTCCCTCAAACTCTTGTCCCTGATGGGGAAACAGACTCAGCCAACATTCTTCCCCAGTTTTTTTGGTCCCACATCGGCGTAGCTGTTTTAAACATAAAAGGGAATGGGGTCCCTGGGCGGCTCAGTCTGTTGAGCGTCTGACTTTGGTTCAGGTCATGATCTTGCAGTTCGTGAGTTCGAGCCCTGTGTTGAGCTCACTGCTGTCAGCACGGACCCTGCTTCACATCGTCTGTCCTCCTCTCTTTCTGCCCCTCCCCTGCTTGCACTCTGTCTCAAAAATAAATAAACATTAAGAAAACAAATAAATAAATGTAAGTTGAAGGCTACCTCCCGTTCCTGCAGAAATTCCTCTGGGAGCAGAGTTCTGGGCTGCCACTTGGCCTGCAAGGCAGAGAGTCAAGGTGAAAGAAAAGTGGGGCCATGGGGCTGCCTCGTCGCTGGGTCCCCTCACTTCCCAGCGGCCCCCACCTCGGACTCTGGGGCCAACCGAGGAAGACCCAGAGTTGAGGTTAGATCTCAATGTGATCCCGGGGCCACGAAGTCCAAACTGTGTCATAACAGTCCTAAGACATCTTAGCCCTTTTCATTCTCCTCACACGAGTGTGCGCTAGAATCTTCTAGAAGCTACATGATGCAGCACCACAAGGGATCCAACATGAATGGTCCGAGAATCCCGCTGTCTTCTGCAAGACTATTGTGTTCTGTTGAAGAGAATTGCAGAAATGCCACTAAGTGCCACCCTTTTCATTAAAATATAGTCCTTTTCTGGGCACCAGGCCGGCTCAGTCAGTGGAGCGTGTGACTCTTGATCTCAGGGTCTGGAGTTTGAGCTTCACGTTCGGCGTAGAGATTACGTAATAAAGCTTTTAAAAAATAAAAGAGTTATTTTCATAAATACGTTATTTATGTTTTTATACAAATTTTTTATGTTTATTTTTGAGAGAGAGACAGAGTATGAGCGGGGGAGGGGCAGAGAAAGAGGGAGACAGACTCCAAAGCAGACTCCGGGCTCTGAGCTGTCAGCACAGAGCCCGACGTGGGGCTCAAACTCGTGAACTGTGAGATTGTGACTTCAGCCGAAGTAGGATGCCTAACCGACCGAGCCTATGCTATTTATGTTAACGTAAAATGTTACTGTTATTTTAAAAGGACCTGATATATCACGATTTTAAACGTGTAATTCTAAATAGGATAGAATCACTCCCCATAACAGAAGGCCTTGGAGTCCTGGGTAATGCTCGCCAGCGGACAGGGCTCCCGAACCAAAAATGTCAGAAGGACCACTGCCTCCTTCTGGTGGCTTTCGGTTCAACTGTCCCCGGGCCACATCCTCTCCCGGCCTCTCCAGGGCCCCGCTTTGCCATGTCCTTCCCCTTCTGTGAGCTCCCGGTCGGGACGGCCACACGAGGGCAGCAGGCTTCCAGGATCCACCGCGGGGGCCCCCCAGGCCAGGTTTACGAGGCTTCGCCCGCAGCAGCACCGGGTTTGCAGAGATGAGAACTCTAGGTCCCGGCCCACGGGAGGCTCAGGCCCTCCAGGGTCCCTTCCCATGAGCTGGCGAGCCCGCAGACGAGCGCGTGTCTGAAACAGCCACAGGCCCCGGCCAGAGCCTGGTCCCACGGCAGTGTGGACACCGTCAGTGCGTGAACTTCAACGTCCTGCGAAGCCGAGCGGGGAGGCCAGTGCTTTCGATTCTCAGCCTTAACCCGTAAGGTTCCTTCTCACGGCCTTGCCTGCAGGGGAGCGCACTCCTCGCTGGAAAGTAGCTCCTGGTTTTACCAAGCAGGGAAGCGGCGAGGGGAGCCAGGGAGCAGAGGAGTCCCAACTTCACGTGGTCTTGGAGGACGCTGGCGTTCAGGGGCAAATGTGGAGTCTCACACGGGACCAGGGCCTCGCGTCTCAGCAGCCGTGGGTCTCTCTGGCAGTGGGAAAGAAGCCTGGGGCCGTTTAATTAAACACAGATGATCCGCTTCCTTCCTCTCAGCCAGCGGGTCCAGTGACCTCTCCTCACGACCTTAAAGCAACCCGGCTCGGACAGCTGGCCCGAATGTCGGTCCGGACGAAGGTCGTGCCGTCTAACAGGGCGGGACAAGTCTTCGAGTCCGGAGACGCCTGGCTGCCGTGCTGTGTTCTGTCTCTCTTGCCTGTACTGCCAGCCCCACACCGATTTCTTTCTCTACGAGTTCGTCATCGTGCGGAGTCAGCCCAAGGATACGCAGAAAATCAGTGTTTGCTCACGTACGGTCTCGTAGCTGAGAGCAGGGCTTCGAAGGAGCGCGCTGGTAACATTCCTGGTTCCCCCATGTGTCAGCTCTGTGATCTTGGGCCAACGGGCTTCCCTTCAGTCTCAGGATCTCGACTGGAAGGGAGGGATGATGGATAATGTCCTGAGGAGGCGGTGAGAATTCTATGGCTTTGGTTCTCGAAAGTGCTTACGGGGAGCCTGGGGGGCTCAGTCCAGTAAGCATCCAACTCTTGATTTTGGCTCAGGTCACGATCTCCCGGTTCGTGCGAGCCTGCTTGGGATTCTCTCCCTCTCTCTCCCTCCCTGACTTGTGCATGCGTGCCCCCCCCCAAAATAAATAAACCTAAAAAATATATAAAGTGCTTAAATCAGCGCCAGGATCATGGCAAGGGCTTAATAAACAGTAACTTGTTACACATCATTGCATTTGAAACTCATGACAATTTCAGATGCCAGAGTCAGAAAGAATCTCAAAAGCCATCTGATTTGTTTTTTGATTTTTCTTCTCTCACGATGTGTCATGAGCAAGGCCTCTGTGGCCAAGCACCATTGGGGATTAAAGTTCGAGGTAGTATATTCAAGGCTCAGCGAAGTCCCGGGGTCACTGCGGCGGCACCGGTCAGGCTGAGCGATCACAGAACCCTTTCCGCGCGTCCCCTCTGGACTCCTGGACCACTAGTGTTGGCGCGACACCTGCCAAACACGCAGCAGACTGTCCTGTGACCTTCCCCTGAGCGGTCATGCGGATTCTGCGGGGACACCAGGCTACGAGGCACTTGGTCCCCTCGGACGCTCCCCGCGGACAACAGGTAACGGTGGGCGAAGGTTTGCCTTGTGCGGGATGCCGTCGTAAGCACTAACCGTGCATTATCTTATTCGGTTCTTAGAATCGAATTACGGAGAGAGTCCTTATCGCCTTCTACGGGTGAAGAAACTGGGGTTTAGAAGAGCCGAGCGACACTTGCCCCGGGTCACACGGCTAGAAAGCACCAGAATGCAACTCGGGTCGTCTGCCTCCGGGTTCCCCACCAGCCTGTGCGGCTTCCCGCGGCCGCTGCCTCGCCTCCGTTGGAAAGCCCTTCCTGTCTCGAGCGGACGTCCATTCCCAGTCGCGCCCCCTTCTCCCAGGTGCGCCCATGTCCCTTTCAGGTCTGACCTCCTCCGTCTGCCGTTGTTTCTAGAGCTTTCTCCATTCCGCTCCTTCTTCTCTTTTAGGTACGGGAGCACTCCTTTTGGATAAAGACTCCCAAATGAACACAATTCTGTCCACTCCACTGTAGTATGATGGCTGCACTTTTAGAATATCAGACGTTCTCAAGAAACATAAGAACCATTTTTTTTAGGAGTTCGTATCTAATACATGAGCTTTTTTTTTTTTTAGACAAAGCTAAGGGATAGAAAGTTTTAGATGTACAATAACAGTTTTTCCATCAAGAATTTTGATCGCAGGGACGCCTGGGTGGCTCAGTCCGTTAAGCATCCGACTTTGGCTCAGGTCATGATCTCACAGTTCCTGAGTTCAAGCCCCACTTTGGGCTCTGTGCTGACACTCTCTCTCCTCTCTCTCTCTCTCTCTCTCTCTGCCCCTCGTGGGATTCTCTTTCTCCCTCTCTCTCTGCCCTTCACTCACTCGAGCCCTCTCAAAAAAAACAAAAACAAATTTGATCACAGCTGTTTCTCCTAGCCCCTGGGGTATTGCTGCAGGACCTTCAGCCTCACTGGATGGCCCCGGCTTCTCTCTGTGCCCCCTCCCCCTCCCAGTACTGTTCCCAGCCTCTTACCGGGCTCACCACTTCAACCCCTGTGACTCATTGTTTGGTAAACAAGGCACGCAGCCAGGAAAACCTAGCAGCAGGCTTTCGTCTCCCATGCGCTGCGCCCTCCCCAGCTGCGATCCGCTTATAACCGATGGCAGTGCCTAGCGATGCAAATTGCTTTTTACCGTTTAATCAGCTTCGTTACAGCCACTTGTAGTGCTGAAAACACCAGCGAAGAAGAACACTGGAACTCAGTGTGATTAGCTTGGGAGTATCGCTTTCCTGTTCTGAGCCCTATACTTCATTAATTCAGCTCAAGAGCTCATGGTTTGGGGGAGCTGCATTACCCATAGATATATATGGGAGCTTGTCTTCAACCCAAATTAACCCCCCCCCATTCTGCTATATACCCGCAGGTGTGTTTTGGAGCCCCCAATGAGGATAGTAGGTGTACATCTATTCAAGTTCATCTGATTAGACCAGTATCATTGTGGCAGCCCACGGTGATTATCTGGGAGGCCGACGATGAAGGAGAAGGCTGGCATCCTCTGTGAAACCGAAAAACATTACCCCTAGATGAGCATTTTCCAATAGAATGTTCCGTGGTGACGGAAATGCTGGCTAGCTCAGTTTTCCACGATGGGACCTCCTTAGGTGGCTCTCGAACACCTGAAATAAGGCTGTTGTGACGGAGGCACTGAATTTTACATTGTATTTAATTCCGATGACATTTTAGTAGTCACACACGGCTAGTGGACGCCGCAGTGGACAGAGCCTGTCTGAATGTTTCCCGGAGACATAGGCCAAACTTCTGAGCAGACCACCCAACTCTAGATTGGGAATGGTCAGTCAGTGATTCTCAGCCTCCTGTATCTGTCAAAAATTGCAATTTCATCCATCCGTGCGTATTCGAAGCGCTGGACTTTGCCAAATGCCTTCTGAAATCAACACGTCCGTCGCCCCTGGGGTTGCCCTGTTCCACCAGCCAGGCGATACATTTTTTTTTTTTTTACAGAAAATAACTTTTCTTCCTGTACTTGTAGAAGTAATTCATGCCCGCTGTGGCCAAATGCAGGAGAGCCTGTAGAGGAAATTAACAATGACCAATAATCCTGCCTCCGGAGACAACTACTATGTCAGCACATTGCCGTCATCTTTTTCCCGCGGGGATGTCTTTCGCATAACTGAGAACATAGTTCCCCGATATTTGCATACCGAGCTTTTTCATCGACAGTGTTTCAGAAGTATTTTCTCGGGTCATTAAACATTCTTCCAAAACAGTCTTAAAGGCTGTGTAACAGTTCATTCTATTAATGACTCATAATTTGAATAACCATTCCCCTATGGCTATACTCTTCGGTTATATCTTTTTCTGCTATCCCAAATAGATCGAAGGTAACATCTTTTTGTCCAAAATAGCTTTGTTTAGGATATGCATTGATTCCTCGGCACAAATTTCCCGAAGGAGTATTATTAACGCCAAGGATACGAATATTGTTTGTTTGAAGTGTATTTATTTTGAGACAGAGAGCAAGAGGCAGAGAGAGCGGGAGAGAGGGAGAATCCCAAGCAGCTTTGATGGCGCAGAGCCTGCTGCGCCTCGAACCCAGGAACTGCAAGATCAGGACCTGAGCCGATATCAAGAGTCTGACGCTTAACTGAACTGAGCCACCCAGGGACCCCAGAGATACGAACACTGCTAAGGCTAATTCTTTCAAGAGAGGACAGACAGGAAGTCAGCCCAGACCCCATGCTGGCTCTTCGAGGTCAGGGCTTTCCTTATTAATATTGGATACCATTTGACTCTTTTAGGCCTTCAGCCCATGTTAATGTCCAGTTCGCCAGTGAATGCTTCTTAGATCCCAGTTTCCCAGCCTTTACGAAAATCGGGGTGACGGGCTCTGCCGTCCTCCAGCAGCACCTCTGGGTATTCAGGTTCCTGCCGGATGAAGTCAGCTCATCGGGGGTAGGGGGGGGCCCTCCGTCCATCCTCCATTCCGCGCGGTCCTGCCACCTCCTTCTGTACTTGGAGCTTCGATTCTTCTTGTCTTGCTGCCATTGCTCTTCCACGTTCCACGCATGGAAAGTCGAAGGAGTGTGCGGCAGAGGCTGCTACCCGCTGGACAAAACCCGGGTTCGGGCGTCTGAGCACACACCCAGCCTCCTCCCAGGGTTCCCCACCATCGGGCGGCCGCGGGACCGCGCTCCAGCCAACGGCGCATGAGCGGAAGTGACGCACTGCTTCCAGGCCCCGCCCGTTAAAGCCGGCCTGGGGGAAGGGTGACGTCTCCCAGGGCAACCGTGGAAGTCACGTGATGAGGGCGCCGGAGGCTTTGTCCAGCGGGGTGCAAAGGACCACCTGCCTGCAGTTCTGTTTGCTTGTGGGCCCGCTCTTCTCTTTCTCCCTCTTTGGGATCGTCTGCGATTTATAACTTCACTTAGTCCGGCTTCCGCGGCCTTCCCTTTCTTCTTGGATCGTGAGATCACTCCTGCCTCACTTTTCTCCCCGGATCCTGGGATTCTCCTTCCCACGTGTTAGCACGCGCTTGGCCGTCTGGTGGGCCCGCCCCAGACTCCCGGGTCACCGGGAGCTTTCTCGCACTTCACCTTGCCGACGGATGCCCCCCGGTGGTGCAGGATTAGGTCCAGGATGGTGCTTCTCTGCATTTTCTCCAAGAAACGGAACTGGCCTTTTGGTGGGAAGTTAGCAGAAATTGTATTGCAGTTTCGGTGGAGTGAGAAAAGTCGTCGACCCTTTGCTGAGCAGGGGGCTCTGTACCCTGATGAGTGTGACGGCGGAGTTCGGCAGACCGGCCACACAGGGGACAGTGAGAATTTGGCGTTCCGGAGGCCATCCGAAAGGGAGCCTTAAGGAAGAGGGGTGGGCAGGGGAGGGCGGGGACCACCTGGACCACCCCCTGGGACCCTGGGAGGAGTCCGCTGATGGCAGCCCCCAGAGGATGGGAGAGCTAAAGAACCCCGGGGAACAGAGGTGTCTAATCGTGAATTCGCAGCTGTTGGGTGACCCCCTCCATTCCCTTCAAGGGCTTGGCGCAGCTCGCGACAGACACAGCACGCTCATGGCAGGGTAACCACGGGCTGCTGGGACGGGGCAGCTGCAGGAGCTCAGGGCCGGGGGTGACTGGGTGGTGTGGGCCTCGCCCCTGCCCTCCACCTCCAGAGAACTGGCCCAACTTTGGGGGGAGGATTTAGACTCCCACAGGATGTGGAATGGACGTTTGAACCGATTTTAGTTAGGGAGGCTTCAGCTGACATGGGAGTTAGGACATAAACAAAACCATTGCTAAAAAAAAATCGTAATATCATGAAGTAAAATTAAGAATTAAGTAGATAGTCAGGTATTTGGCACCTTAGAACACTGAGGCCGGAGGGGTTCTGTAATCTACCCAGAGGAGCCGTGTAACGGTAGAGCTTTGTTCTCCGGTTCTCTGGCTCCTGGCCCCTTGTTCTCACTCCGTGCCTGGGAGCAGAAAGTGGGATGTTGGTTAGAAACAGGCTAGCTCCTCATGTGTCTGTCCTCAGGCACCGGGGGTGCTCCCGGACCCTCCCGGGCTCAACTCTTCCCTGAGCCACTCCCAGGGGGCTCGGGGTTCATGGATGACCAGTTCTGTTGCTGCCCCGAGCTCAGGGGGGTGGGTATGATGGGGATGAGGAAGAGGCTCCTCCCCCTTGGGAGATAAATTTTCCCCAGCAAGGAGGAGCATGTAAGAAAGAAACTCATGAGTAAACTCATCAGGGTCATAACGCTGTCTTTCCTGAATGTCAGAAATGTCGTTCGTTGCCATCAAAGAATTTCGGCCCCACACGTAAGGTACGGAGGCATCGGGGCCATCCAGGCAGCCACAGAGGAAGAGAGTTTATCAGGCTGGCTGTGCGCCTCTTCTCCAGATCCGGCCGCGTGCTGACTGGTGTGGAGAGGCGGAGGTTTCCTGAGTGCAAAGCCCCGAGGCACAAACCCTGAAAGTCATAAATAGACCGAGGGCCTGACCGGTGCCAGGCTCGGTGTCCTTGGGCTGGTACCACTTGCGGGCCAGGTCCCAGGTGGGGGGGCTGGGGGAGAGCAGCTGCTCTGGAAATTTCCACGGGCTGTCCACCAGCTCCTGGGAAGCCCTGGGGCCCCTGACGGCATGGGGTTACGAAAGAGACACAAGATGTGGTCCCCGCTCACAAGAGGCTGGGCCCCTGGAGAAGAGGCTCGGGGACGTTTGCCAAGAAAGCAAGTGAAGAGTAGGTTGGAAAATCTTAAAGCTGTGTGGGCCCGGTCAAGTCAGTATCCCCTTCCAAGTATTAGAACCCCTTTCACGTTTTATGGAAAATGCTGGAAATGCAAACTTCACATCAAGGTAAAAGCTGGTTTTGGTCAAAGTCTGGCCGGCTCAGTCGGAAGAGCATGCGACTCTCAATCTTGGGGTCAGGGGTTCAAGCCCCATGGTGGGTGTGGACAGGACAAAAAAAAAAAAAGTAAATAAACTTTAAAAATAAAACTGATTTCATTACTTTTAAGTACTCAAAACGGTCACCCACAATATATTAGTTTTTTTTAAAGGGAAAAAAATGTACAATTTGTTATCAGCTGCTGGAGTCTGAGATGTTCTTAGGAAATTGGAGTAAAAGCAAAATCTTTTTTAAAAGTTTTTATTTTAGTTTAGAGAGAGCACGTGTGCACACGTGGGGGAGGGGCAGAGGGAGAGGGAGAGAGAGAGAGAGAGAGAAAGAGAGGGAAGGAATCTCAAGCAGGCTCCAGCCTCAGCACAGACCTCACGACCCTCGGATCACAATCTGAGCCGAAATCAAGAGTCCGACGCTCAACCGACTGAGACACCCAGGCGCCCCTGCAAAATCATTTTTAAGACAGACATTTACAAAGAGACATCAGTTTCACCTCTTGGTGACTATTCCCAAAGGTGTGTGGGGGGTTCCCCTCCGCAGTAAGGTTACATGCGTGTGCACGCGTGTGCACCCACAACACTCCCCACATACACCGGTTAGGAAGGTGCTTTGGGTTCCAAGTAGGAGAAACCAGGAAGAGAAGTTACTGGTTCACGTCGTTCAAAAGTTAAATGATTAGAGCAAGCTTCCAATGTGCTTTAACCAGGGCTCCGGCCCCATTTCTCTGATTCTTCCTGCCCTGTCCTCCTGTGAGGGCTGGATTCCTTTTCAAGCCAGCTTTCTTCCTGGTGCCGGACGCCTGCGAACAGCCGCTG
>PITB01031663.1:0-15686 GCA_004024585.1 Paradoxurus hermaphroditus | reverse complement strand
GCCCCCCCAGCCCCCCCAGCACTCACGAATCGGGAGGAGTTGTCATTCTTCACCGTCTTGGCGTTGCCGAAGGCCTCTAGGATGGGGTTGGCCTGAAGCAGCTGGCGCTCCAGCTCACCCTGCGGGCATGACCGGAGACAGCCGTCAGCGAGGACCGCGCCGGGGCGGGGGGGTGGGGGGGGGCCCAGCTCGGGGGTCCCCGCTACCGCCGCCGGGGCCTGCTTCCTGCTTCCCACCCCCGGCCTGGGGCTCGCCCTTCAGGTCGCTGTCAAGGGGACAGGGAGAAGCTCCGAGATGCACGTCTGCACATCGGGGTGGAAACAAAACGAAACATGAGGAAAGCCAGTTGCAGATCACAATGTGATCCCTTGAGAAGGGGGCCGGGGTAGGGGGGGGGCTCAGTCGGGTGAGCGTCCGACTTGGGCTCAGGTCCTGATCTCGCGGCTCCTGAGTTCAAGCCCCGCGTCGGGCTCTGTGCTGACGGCTCGGAGCCTGGCACCTGCTTCGGATTCTGGGTCTCCCTCTCTCTCTGCCCCTCCCCCACTCTCTCTCTCTCTCTCTCTCTCTCTCTCTCTCAAAATATATAATAATTTTTTTAAAAAGAAAGAGGGGCGCCTGGGTGGCTCAGTCGGTTGGGCGGCCGACTTCGGCTCAGGTCACCATCTCACGGTCTGTGAGTTCGAGCCCCGCGTTGGGCTCTGTGTTGACGGCTCGGAGCCTGGAGCCTGCTTCAGATTCTGTGTCTCCCTCTCTCTCTGCCCTTCCCCTGTTCACGCTGTGCCTCCATGTCTCTCAAAAATAAATAAACATTAAAAAAAAAACTTAAAAAAAAAAAGAAAAAAAGAAGAAAGAAAAAAATCTATACTATCGATACATAAAGTGCTTCGAACTCTGGCACATAGTAGGCATCCAGGAGACGGTAGGCCCCTTCTACCGGTTCGCGTCTGACCCTGAACTTCCCTGCAGCCACCTCCGCGGCAGAGCCAGGAGCATAGCAGGTGCACAGCAAACAGCAGTCCCTCCCCCGCCCTCCGGCGGGGCTTTGGAGCCCAGCAACTATTTCCTTCCACTCCTGGTGCCCTCGGACACCAGCCTGGGTGGGGCGTACGCAGGCGGCCTGCGGTAATGACAGCGCGAGTCTCTGGGCTGTGACAATTCCACGATACGTGGCAGTCTGGTCCCGGGGCGTTTCACACACAGGAGAGCTCATATAAACAGAACGTGGGGCGCCCGGCGGCTCCGTCGGTTGAGCGTCCCATTTCGGCTCAGGTCACGATCTCACGGTTTGTGAGTTCGAGCCCCGCGTCGGGCTCTGTTCTGATGGCTCAGAGCCTGGAGCCTGCTTCGGATTCTGTGTTTCTCTCTCTCTGCCTCTGCTCTCACTCTGTCTCTCTTTCTCTCAAAAATAAATTTAGGGGCGCCTGGGTGGCTCAGTTTGTTAAGCGGCCGACTTCAGCTCAGGTCAGATCTCATGGTCTGTGGGTTCGAGCCCCGCGTCGGGCTCTGTGCTGACGGCTCAGAGCCTGGAGCCTGCTTCGGATTCTGCGTCTCCCTCTCTCTCTGCCCTTCCCCTGCTCACACACTCTCTCTCTCTCTTAAAAATACATAAACATTAAAAAAAATTTTAACATAAACAAGCCGCGTGGGCCATGGTAGGGCGGCCCCGCACGGGGGCACGGAACCAGGTGTGGGGGTGCGGTAGGGCGCCCCGCGACCGCAGTGGGGAGCCCTGCATGTAGGCGGCAGGGCCGCACCGCCCCGGACCTGTCCGCCGGGAAGATGCGGGCTGGGCTGAGCCGGCGGGGGGGGGACATCGGGGCAGGACTTAGGTGGTTCTCTGCTACTCACATAAGACATGGTGACGGCAGCCTGAGGAAGTCACGGGACACGAGACACGGACCGGGACACAGACCGGGACGCAGCACATGGAACGTAGACAGACACACAGGTGAACGGGCGGCCCCGGCGGGGAGGGGGAGGGGAGGTGAGGGGCCGGGAAACGGGGCGCGTGGGGTCGGGCGGCCTGGACGGGAATCCTCTGCGGCCCCTTCCTGGGAGCGTGACCTCCGCCAGCCAAGCCGCCCCAGCCGCGCCCTCAGTTTCTCCTCTTTCACGCAGGAAAGCCACACCCCCTCGCGGTCAGGAAAGAGACTGGCGCTACAGAGACGCCCCCTGACGAAGCCGACTCGGGGTTGCAGGTGCCCAGATGGGGCCCGACACGTAGTAGGTGCTGAAGACTGGCAGGGCCTACTACGTGCTGGGGGCCGTTCCAGGGGCTAAGGGAGCCGGTTCCAGGCACACGGCAGGTGCGCGGGCGGCCTGTCGAAGGCTCACAGCCGTGGCCCTCCATACGGGAGGCAGGGGATCGTGGGAAAAGCAGAGCCGGAGATGGAGGGGGCACGGCTGGTGGTAAGCAGGGTCCGGGGCGGGTCCCCAGGCAGGTCACTCACCGGCACGCCCGGCTCCTTCCTGCCCTTTGGGGATGACGCCACGTGGGCCAGGTACTGGATGACCTTCTTGGTGTTTTCCGTCTTCCCGGCGCCGGACTCCCCGCTGCGGCGGAGAGCAGGAGGGGTGACCGCGATGCCAGGCAAGACCTGCCCATTCCAAGCAGAGCCGCGCCCGGCCGGGACCCCGCCTCCTCCAGGAAGTCCTCCGGGATTACTCACGTGCAGAGAATGGACTGATCTTCACGATCTGTAAGAGACAGAGGGGGACATGTCACCTGGAGGGGCGCTCTAGTGAGACCCCTTATACCAAACCCTTTTCAAAGGGATAAGGAAGCCTTCTGCCCCCAAAAAGGGTTTAAAAAAATTTTTTTAGTGTTTATTATTTTTTTTAATGTTATTTATTTTTGAAAGAGAAAGACAGACAGACAGACAGAACGTCAGCAGGGGAGGGGCAGAGAGAGAGGGAGACACAGCATCCGAAGCAGGCTCCGGGCTCTGAGCCGGCAGCACAGAGGCCGACGCGGGGCTCAAACCTGACCTCTAAGATGGAGCTAATAGGGGCGCCTGGGGGGCTCAGTCGGTTGAGCGTCCCATTTCGGCTCGGGTCACGATCTCATGGTTCGTGAGTTCGAGCCCCGCGTCGGGCTCTGTGCTGCTGGCTCAGAGCCTGGAGCCTGCTTCAGATTCTGTGTCTCCCTTTCTCTCTCTGCCCCTCCCCAGCTCACAGTCTCTATGTGTCTCAAAAATAAATA
Source organism: Paradoxurus hermaphroditus (assembly GCA_004024585.1). NCBI lineage: Eukaryota > Metazoa > Chordata > Mammalia > Carnivora > Viverridae > Paradoxurus > Paradoxurus hermaphroditus. The sequence continues at coordinate 12,484 of PITB01031663.1, read as the reverse complement.
AATGTTAAAAAAAATAAAAAAAGTTTTAAAATGGAGCTAATAAATTCCAACCGGACGGAATGTAATTCATTCAACAAACTTCAAATCGAGCCCCTACCGCGCCCCGCCGTGTGCCGGGTACGTGAGATTCGAAGACGTGACAGCGAGATCCGGAACCCCGGGGCCACAGAGCAGTAGTGACCGCGACCGGCGGCCCGCCGGTGGCTCGTCTCCCCAGCTGGAGGGCGGAGGGCACAGCTCGGTGCCCGCCACCTCCCCCGGCGCTCGCCCTGCGCCCGACACAACCCTTCGAGACGTGTGCGCGGATGACCTACTAAGGGCCAGCCCCCTCCGACGGTGGGAACTGCCAAGCTCCCTGCCGTCACAGAGCTTCTGCCTGAGTGGGGACAAAAAGCACACAAAATTAAACCGAAGGGGATTTGACGGGCTTGTGAACGCCTACAGATACCCTTAACCGTCACAACCGGAGGGTCCGACAAGTGTCTACGGGGGAAAGCCCGGGAATGCTGCTATTCGTCCTCCGATACGTGAGATGCCCTATATACAGAATCACCCGGCCCCACACGCCAACGGGGCAAGGATGAAGAAACCCTGGTGTAAAGTAACAAGAAGGGACTGAGGGGCAGAGGGCCAGGAAGGCTTCCCAGAAGAGGTGGTGTTTCAGCTCAGCCCTAAAGGATGAGGAAGTGAAAGAGCGTTCCAGGCAGAGGACACAGCTGGTGCAAAGGCCCTGTGGTGGAACCAAGTTGGAGAGGTCCGAGAGACAGAAAGGAGGCCGGTGAGGCTGGGGGACAGGACAGAGCTGGAGACGGTGCAGGTGGGTTTGGAGGCCATGGTCAAAAGATCTGGAGGGTGGGGCGCCTGGGCGGCTCAGTCGGTTAGGCGTCCGGCTCTTGGTTTCGGCTCAGCTCGTGATCTCGCAGTGTGTGAGTTTGAGCTCCGTGCTGACAGTGTGGAGCCTGCTCGGGATTCTCTCTCTCTCTCCCCCTCTCTCTCTCTGCCCCTCCCCTGCTCACACTCACTTTCTCTCTCTCAAAATAAATAAACTTCAAAAAAAAAAAATCCGATGGTTTCTAAGCAAGGCAGGAGGCCTCCACGGGGGAGGGGGCGCCGCGCTCGGCCTGCTTCGGCAGCCGTATGGATGCGGGTTCAAGGTCCAGCATCGCCTCCGCCCGGCAGCCCCGAGGTGCTCCGTGCCTCAGTTTCCCCATCTCAAAACCAGGGCTCAAAACTGCCCTGACATCACAGGGCGGTAGGCAGAGCTCAGAAGAGGGAATGTCCAAAAATTCTCTACGTGCCAGCCGGCAGGTGGCGTTGTGTCGTGGCCGGGCTCGCGCCCACGGCTGGGCCCTGGGGCGCGGGGTCTCGCCCTCGCCGCCCTCGCCTCCGAATCTCACAGGCTCCGGCACGAACCGTAGTCACCGTAGTCGGTTCCTTCAGCTGAGGTTTACTGTCTCCACCTTACGGGTGAGCAAACCGAGACCCAGAGAGGGACAGCCACTTTACCGGGGCCACATAGCAAGCAAGAGGCTGAGCCGGGGCGCGGTCTCGGAACCCAGGCGGGTCACGCGCCAAAACCCACAGCACCCAGCCCAGGGCGAGGGCGCGACACACGGTGTGACCTACGGGGAGGCGGAGGTGGGGGGCCCTAAGTTCAAGTCTCATCTCGGCCACCCGCCCGCCCACCAGCGGGACTGTCGGCAGGGACCGCACGGCTCTGTGCCTCAGTTTCCCCATCCGGAAGCCAGGCATAATGAGCACACCTGCTTCACGGGGTTGCTGTGAGGTGAAACGTGTTGATCCGTGAGAGCTGCCTGGCACAGGGCAGCCGCTCGCCCTTACTTCCTGGTGCATTTATTTACTCCTAAGATATAATAGCTAATACGTAACAACGGCTAAAAACGATTTGAAAAAGAAATATATAACAAATTAGATTAAGTACCGGAAGGAAATAGTGTTACCAACGATTACACGTACGTTTATAACGCGACTACAAAAACATCGCACGCGAATGCGTTCTGTCGCGTGAGGCCGGTGTGTGCTGAGTGGTTCTCGAACTCGGCACCCGCGTCAGGACCCCCGGCAGGAGCCCGGGGATCTTGTGTGAACCCTGACCGCTGAACCCCGCCCCCACCAAGAGTTTCTCTGACCTAGCAGGTCCAGAGCGGGGCTCGAGTCTGCATTTCTGCCAAGTGCCCGGGTGACGCCGTCGCTGGTGGCGAGGGCACGGCACTCGGAGGAGCACTGCGTTCTACGGTATAAACGCGTTACTAGAACACACGGCGTGTAACAAATGACGTCAGCATATACACGCGATATAAGGATGGAGGTGATGTAATTTTAAGTTTCTTTATTTTTGAGAGAGAGCGCGAGCAAGAGAGCACTTGAGCGGGGGAGGGGCGGAGAGAGAGGGGGAGACACAGAAGCCGAAGCAGGCTCCCGGCTCCGAGCTGTCAGCACAGAGCCCGACGCGGGGCTTGAACCCACAAAGCGCGAGATCGTGACCTGAGCCAAAGTCAGACGCTTAACTGACTGAGCCGCCCAGGTGCCCCATAAGACGGAAATTTTGAAATAGCGAATATGCATTTTCATATAAACCAAATCGCTATTACGATAGACTTGCAATAAATACATAAAGGTTACATGATGTATAATACATGTGAATTCTGTAATTTTGCCTAGACACCTTTTTTTTAATTTTTTAAAAAATATTTTAGGGGCACGTGGGTGGCTCAGTCGGTTAAGCGTCCGACTTCGGCTCAGGTCATGCTCTCACGGTTCACGGGTTTGAGCCCCACATGGGCTCTGTGCCGACAGCCCAGAGCCTGGAGCCTGCTTCACATTCTGTGTCTCCCTCTCTCTCTGCCCCTCCCCCACTCATGCTCTGTCTCAAAAATAAATAAACCTTAAAAAAAAATATATTTTAGGGGCGCCTGAGTGGCTCAGTCAGTTAAGCGGCCGACTTCAGCTCAGGTCCTGATCTCACAGCTCCATCAGTTCGAGCCCCGTGTCAGGCTCTGTGCGCAGGCTGGGGGCCTGGAGACTGTTTCAGATTCTGTATCCTCCTCTCTCTCTGCCCCTCCCCTGCTTGTTCTCCCTCTCTCTCTCTCTCTCTAAAATAAATATTAAAAAAATTTTTTTTTGATTTTTGAAATGTTTTATTTATTTTTTAAAGAAAGACAGCATGAGCAGGGTTGGGACAGAGAGAGAGGGAGACACAGGATCTGAAGCAGACTCAGAATTTGTGAACCGCGAGATCATGACCTGAACCCAAGTCAGACGCTTAACTGACCGAGCCACCCAGGCGCCCCTGCCTGGACGTCTCTGTGCAACCCGAGCAACTGTACACAGCGACCCACGTTGGCCCTCATCTCCGGGACTGACGCAAATTCCGTGACAACACAGATCATGCCCACGACATCAATGTTGACTAAATGAACGCTGAGAATCACTGTCTCAAGAGAGAATCTTGCAGAAGCCCGGGTGAACGCAGAGACAAGTGAAGGAGGGCCTGTCTGGCAGGACCGGAACTCGCCCGCTCAGCCCGCCATTTGGGTCTCTTCCCGCCCCACGAAGCAGCCTCAGAATCTGAAACTCTGAACCTGCCTCTTATCCTGACCCCCAAGCCGACCCCCCCGCCTTGAACAGACACGCCCGCAGCCCCGGCCCCACACTCACCCTGGAGCATGCTTCGGTAGGCCCCCTCTGTCACCGCGTACACGTGTGGCGGCACCTCGTGGCGCTTCTTGCCCCGGTACATCTCCACGATGGCCTCCGTATAGATGGGAAGCTGCTTGTATGGGTTGATGACCACACAGAAAAGGCCGGAGTACGTCTGCAGCGGGCAAGAAAGGAGAGGGCTTCGGCTGCCTGCCCGAGGCCCGGAGGGCAGCTCGGGACTGCCGAGCACAGCTGGGCGGGTTGTGCACTGCACAAGGACATCCACCAACGGGGCTGCCGTTCGCACCGGGACAACGTAGATTTGAACGTTTGTCATGAAGACTGTCAGGCTGATGGTAGGAGAGCATCTTTCCAAGTGGCACGAAGGGGCTGGATGGATGAGGATGCACCGTGAGAGACGATGTGGCCTTCACGGCCAGCCACACTTGGGTCACAGCCCCTCACACAGGAAGTGGCACGTACACGCGCGCCTGCACCACCCGATATGACGGCGGAAGACTGGACGTGACCTGCAGTCGTGTTCTTTTTTTTTTTTTTTTTAAATAATCTCTACCCCCAACGCGGGGCTCGAACCCATGATCGCGAGATCAGAGCTTCCCACTGACGCAGCGTGCACGTTCTGACGACGGATTCCTGGGATACTCGCGGTGTGCAGCTAGAGAATTCTCTCCAAAACATTATCGAATAAAGAAAACGAGGGGGGGGGAACTGTTCACACTGAAAGAGGCAGAAGAGGAATGACTTGGATGCCGGCGTCCGAATGTGCATAAAATACACCTTCGGGGGGCGCCTGGGTGGCTCAGTCGGTTGGGCGGCCGACTTCGGCTCAGGTCATGATCTCACAGACTGTGAGTTCGAGCCCCACGTCGGGCTCTGTGCTGACGGCTCAGAGCCTGGAGCCTGCTTCAGTTTCTGTATCTCCCTCTCTCTGCCCTTCCCCTGCTCACATTCTGTCTGTATGTCTCTCAAAACTAAATAAACATTAAAGAAAAAAAAATTTTTTTTTTAAATACACTTTCGGAAGCTATCACGGTCTCTGCGGCTGCGGTCTCTGTGGGGGCCAAGTCCGCGGTTTCTCCTGAAAACAGACTCCCAGGCCCTCGTCCGCCACGGCCTTGGTGGCACACTCTCACTGGGGGAAACGCTGCATTTCAGGTTCAAGGTGCGTGGGAATGAAGACGAGACGTTTCCTGCGTCCAAGTTCACGGACTCCCTGAATTCGTGGTCACACCCGTGGGGCCCGCTAACAGGTTAAGAGCCGTTCCGGCTCCCGCGGAGCATCGGGGAGACGGAGGGCGCTGAGGCCACAGAGAGGGGACAGGAGAGCCGGGCGGCCGCCTAGCTAGACCGAGGCAGAGAGCCCACCAGCGAAGCCGGCCGGAGCCCCCTCGCGAAGTCAGCCAGACAGCCAGCTGCTGGGCGGCCCGGCTAGTTAACCGTCGGGCCGCTGGGCTCTTGAGCCGGCGAGCCAGCTGCTTCTCCGCTGGCTGGTACAACGACTGCTTTAAGCCCAGACGGCTGGGGCTTCTCAGGCACACCAGGGTGTGGCCGCCACTGGCTGGCCCAGCTCCCCGGTGCCAGCCTTTTCATGGTGGGAGGGTGGGTGGCCAGCCGGGAGCAGAACAACCGGTTTGCTGGGCGTCGGCCCTCCCTGGAGCGCCCCTGCTCGCAGAGGGCGGGGCGGCCGGACCGCATTCCCTGGGAGGGTATCTCATGGCTCCTGGCGCCCGGGCCCCCCGCTCCCGGCTGGCAGAGGAGCCCCCTCCCCATGCCGCCCGCTCACCCCAGCCCCCTCCAGCCGGCCACACCCCGTTGCCAGGGCGACCCCCCCCCCCCCCACACACACACACACACACACACGGCAACCCAAGCCGGCTGCCAAGGCCAGGGAGCAAAAGGCAGACGGTGGTGTACGCAGGGAGGGTTGGGGACTCCGGGAGTCGAGGGGGCAGAGCCGGGGACACCCGGCTGGAAGGCTCCGGGGCACCTGCCCCAGCCCCCCGGGGCTCTGAAGCAGACCAGCCCGGCGACTCCCTCCCCAGTCTGGGTCTCCTCCCCACCTCATTACAGAGGCTGTGGGGATTAAGGGAGATAATGAATAAAAACCAGCCGGCCCAAGGCGGGGCCCGTAAAAGGCGCTCCCAACACGGTCCGGAGACTCTCACGTTACCCATCCCACCCGGGGGCTAAGCGCTCGCTCGGACCTCAAAGCCGCCGCATCCTGGGTTTCCAGCCGCGTGTGGCCTGCACGAGGGATCTGCTCTGAGCCTCAGTCCCCAGGCCTGGGAAATGGGGCTTTTAACCCTCCCCACCTAGAAAGATTCTTTTTTTAACTCTGTTAATGGTTATTTATTTTGAGAGAGTGACAAAGGGAGAGAGAGAAGCCCAAGCAGGCACACATGCGGGGCTCGAACGCACGAACTGTAAGATCGCGCCCGGGGCCGAAACCAAGAGTCAGATGCTTAACGGACTGAGCCCCCCGGAGGCCCCACCTCCCGGAAAGACTCTGAGCGAACCCCCACATGCATCTTCCAGCGCCTCACGGGGCAGGGAGCACAGCGTGAGCTCCACACACGGGTTCTCTTCCTGCCCAAAGCGTCCCAGCGAAGGGGCCGAGACCCGCGATGACTCAGAGCCAAATAACGTTGTTAGTGGCAGAAACCGGGTTTCTGGAGCCCCGGACACCTCACTTTCCACTGGGCGACACCGCCTTCCCCGTCGCCAGTCAGCCCCCAAGTGAATATTTAGAAAGCACAGGCCCGGGGCGCCTGGGTGGCTCAGTCGGTTAAGCGGCCGACTTCGGCTCGGGTCATGATCTCACGGTCAGTGAGTTCGAACCCCGCGTCGGGCTCTGTGCTGACGGCTCAGAGCCTGGAGCCTGCTTCGGATTCTGTGTCTCCCTCTCTCTCTGCCCTTCCCTTGCTCATACTCTGTCTCTATGTCTCTCAAAAATAAATAAACCTTAAAAAAAAATTAAAAAAAAAAAAAGCAAGCACGGGCCCAAAGCAGGCAGGGTGTACCCTGGTCACGCCTCTAACATCCTCTGGCTGGCGGCTTTGGCCTTCTGGCTCTTTCTCCTCAAACGGGGACAGGAACGGCCCTTCGGTGGCTGTTCCCGGCACAGGGTTGCTGGGAACCAGCCACAAGTTCATGTCGCACAAGCAGGGCCCTGGCACGCCGCGTGGGCTTAATACGTTAGCCGCTAACTACTCCCGGGCCGGCGGCTTCTCCTCTCCGAGGGGTGGGAAGACTCGATCATTCCTACCTCGCAGCCCTGTGTGGCGAGGGGCGGCGACCGGGGCCAGCGAGATCCCAGCGCAAAGCCGAGAACAGGGAAAGCGGGCATTCGCTAAGCGCTAATGATTATTATTAAGGCCCAATTAGCTTCCTGTCTGGTCTTCTGGAATCTTCCATCTCACTTCCATTTGTGAGATCCAGAGTGGAGGTCTCTTTCCCAGGCCTTGCAAGAGCCAGGGAGGACTCACCAGGAGCCAGCGCCACCCAGCATCAGAGAGCCCCTCGATTCAAATCCCACATCCGTCACCACAAGCAGAGGGGCCCTGAGCCGGCCACTGGCCCTCACAGCCTCGGTTGCCTCCTTCCTAAATGGGGGTCTGACGTCATAAAAATACTCTGATCTTGTGCTCTTAACAGGGTGGCTATCGGGGCCACTTTATTTATTTATAATATATGTTATCTATATTAAATATCTTTATATTATACTACTATAGCATATTTATACATACATATTAACATTTAGATTTTGATATCTGTCACCCCTGATGTCAATGTCCTTTTATTACTCTCCTTAAAGTTTTGTTGGGGGCGCCTCGGTGGCTCTGTCGGTTGAGTATCCGACTTCAGCTCAGGTCATGATCTCAAGGTTCATGGGTTCCAGCCCCACATCAGGCTCTGTGCTGACGGCTCAGAGCCTGGAGCCTGCTTCGGATTCTGTGTCTGCCTCTCTCTCTCTGCCCCTCCCTGGTTCACACTTTATCTCCCTCTGTCTCTCAAAGATAAATAAATGTAAAAAAAAATTTTTTTAACTGTTGTTGTTGTTGATATAAAACCAGCACTGTTCCTTTGAAGGTATTAGCTAGGAATGTAACGATTTTTCTTGGGGGGGAGGGTTGGGGGCGGGGGGGGGGTGGCCCACACCGAGGCAGTGAGGCCACAGCCCTCTAAGCAGATGTCTGGAGTGCCAGCCGCCTGGGTTCAAATCCCCGACCTGACTCCTTCCTATCTAGGTGACCCGGGACCCAAGTCACTTAACATTCCGGAACATCAGGCGATAACAACAGTCGCCCGCCCAGAGGCGCGCTGATAACCCACCGTCAGCACTTAGAGCAGCACTTGGCACGCGGTGAGTGCTCAATAAATATTTGCTAGCCGCCATTACTATTATTTCTCGTTATTATTGTCGACATTCTTCGTCAATCTCTTTAATCCTGTTTGCTGTAATAACGCTCTGGCCGCCCATCAGAACCGCCCTGAAAGCTTATTAAAAATACCAACGGCCCTGTCACGGCCCCAGAAAGGCTGAGTTACACGGGCAGGGTGGGGCTCGGGTGCTAGTATTTTCCAAACTCTCCCCACGTGATTCTAACGCAAAGACGGGCTTCAGAACCACTGCCCTCCTCCCCCTATTTGCATGTCGATGAAATAATGAGGGAGTAAAAGTTCCACAGACACTAGACTACCATAGTCCACCTCATACTATCGTCAATACCATCTTTTATCTTTTTTTTAAAGTTTATTTATTTTTGAGAGAATTAGTGTGTGTGTGTGTGTGTGTGAGTGTGTGTGCGTGCACACAAGCAGGGGAGGGGCAGAGAGAGAGAATCTCAAGCAGGCTCCCCACCGTCAGCACAGACAGTGGGCTCGAACTCACAAACCGTGAGATCATGACCTGAGCTAAAATCAAGAGTCGGAGGTTTAACTGACAGAGCCCCCCAGGCGCCCCCAATACTACCTTTATCTTAAGAGGCGCCATAGCAAAGGGATGGAGCCGGGACCCAGCCTGCCCAGGTCCGCCTTGTCTAACTGGGTGACCTTGGTCAAGGGACTTGACCTTTCTGTGCCTCCGTGGTTCTTTTTAACCTGTAGGAAGGGGACAAAATGCTTTATAATTGTGAAAGTGTCTGGAGACAATATACTTAAGAGCGCCTAGGACATGCTTAATAAATGCCCATTTCTACTGTTATTAAATCTCTCTGGGGCCTCAGGTTCCTGGCAGATAAAACGGGCTTAATAACAGCCTCTACTCTGTGCAAAGGGAGAGGGAGTGAATTAATACACAGAAGGCATTTCGCGCTGTTTTCGAACTCGGAGGCTGTTATCTATATTGCTACGTACCCACAGCCCTTTCTTGAAACCCTCCGAGTCTGTTCTATTTGAGAATTCGGAACTGGGTGACCCGTTAGGAAGATAATAAAGTGCAGGGCGTGTGTGAGATTCCGGGCCACCCCGATGGGGTCAGACGCCCTCCCGGCAGGCAGCCGGATAAATTGAGGTTCGGCAACGACGCCGGATACCGATCGGAAATCGCCCGTCGTTAGCCGGGTCGGGGGCGATACCCGGCTCCCCACCCGCGTGCTTCACCCCCGCGCACCGCCCCCCCCCCCCGGGCACCGGCCCCCACCCAGCGCACCGCCCCCCACCCCGAGCACTGCCCCCCAGCACCCCTCCCCTGCGCACCGCCCACCCCGCGCACCGCCCCCCAGCACACCCCCCCGGCGCACCGCCCCCCCCCCGCGCGCACCGCCCGCCCCCCCACGCACCGCCCCTCGCCCCGAGGGAGGCCACTCACGTAGATGAGGCCCGAGTAGTACCGCTCCCGGAGGTTGTGCAGCACCGAGGCCTCGTTGAGGCACGTGAGCTCGGCCATGTCCTCCGCCTTGCTGAACTTGGGCGGGTTCATGCGCTGGATCTGGTCCCGCGGCAGCCGCAGCCGCCGCCCGCTCTCCGCCAGCTCCACCTCGGCCTCCTCCTCGCCCTCGTCCCGCAGCGCCGCCGCCTCGAACCCGTGCAGCTCCGAAGGCACCCACACCAGCCGCCGCGCCGTCCACTCCACCTGCGGCGCGCCGCCCGCGCCCCCGGGCCCGCCGCCCACGCCCGGCCCGCGGGGCGCGAACAGGTACGGCTGCGCGGCCTCGGGCACGGGGCCGGGCCTGGGGGCCGCCTTGCGCCCGGGCACGGACAAGGTCACTGCGGCCATGGTCTGCGGGGGAGAGAAGGGAATGGAGGTCAGGTGGGGCTCAGGCCGTCTCCCCGCCGCCCCCCTCCCCCAGGCTGTCCCCACTGCCTTTCTTCGCCTACCCCTTTTTACACATCTGCAAAATGGGCCCACAGCCCTCCTTTCCCGATTCCATTCACTTGTTCAGTAATTATCTAATATAGCCTGGCTGAGCCAGGCCCCCGTTCGCGGCCTTGCCGGAGGATTCTGCCCGCCTAATGCCTTTACATTCCAGCCCTGTGCTGTCTGTCCAGTATGGGAGCCGCTGGGCTCGCCTACTGGGCCCTTGAAATGGAGAATCCAAACAGAGACAGGGTCCTAGGCACAAGATGCGGGCCAGAGTTCAAAGACCTGGTACCGCGGAATACTCACTATTGGACCAGGCTGCTCTAATCCCAGGAGACAGATAAAAAGATAAACAAGTAAATTATATAGTGTGTTAAATGCGATAAGTGCCAAGGAGAAAAATAAAGCAGGGAACAGGGGATGTTAGGATCGAGGGGTGCTGCGGTTTTAATTGCCCAGGGAAGGGCAGATCTCTCTGATGTGGTATTTGAATAAAGACCTAAGGGAGATGAAGGGATGAGCCATGGGAATGTCACGGGTAAGGCAGTCCAGGCTGGGAGAAGAGCCAGTGCAAAGGCCCTGGGGCAGGAGTGTGCCTAAGTGTCTGTGGCATTGTGAGGAGCCGTCGTGGCTGCAGCCAAGTAAACAGGGGGGAGAAGGTAGTAGGTGACGTGTAACTGGGGACGAGGAGAGCCAGACTGGCTCCCGATGAGGACATCAACCTCTTAGATGTGAGCCCCAGGAAGGTGTCAATCGTATTTCTGTCACTCGGGTTCCCCGACCACCTCTGGTCTACCCTACGGCTGCAGAACAGACTCCGGTATCATCGTGCCTTGCTTCCCGGCAACCGGCTTCCTTTTCTCTATGACAGGGAGAGAGGCCCCATTCACCCACTTCTCTGTTCGCTCGGCGTTCCCTGAGGCTGTTCGATGCCAGGCTCTGCCTGGAGCTGAGTCTGGGCACCCAGAGATGCTCCCGATGGGGCCCTGCCTTGAGGGGCTCCCGGTCTGGGGGCGGGGAAGCGACAGCTAGTTGCGAGCCATGAGCCATGAGCCGTAGTGGAGACACTGGGTGAGCCAGAACGTGCGAGACCCCTCCCTGCCCCCGAAGGGCACACGGAGCAGCGGTGAAGGGACCACAGCAACTCCGCGGCAGTCCGAGCACCAGTCGGGAGAAACGCCCTCCCGCTCTCCCTGTCCTTCACCGTGACCCGTCCCTGACGACATCTGCCTCTTTCTTCTCTTCCACCACCTCGAACACCGGCCTCACCGCCCCCCCCCACGCCAGTCCCCGGAACCTGAGAGTATTTGTCTCCCCATCTCCGTGTTTCCGCCTCTGCCATCGGGCCTCCCACCTCCAACATACCCCTGGAGACGTCCCCCAAACACCCACCTCCTCTTTCTTTTTTTGCTTTAGACAGCGAGAGAGTGCGGGCGCCGGGAAGAAGGGGAGAGGGAGAGAGAGAGAGAGAGGATCTTAAAGCGGGCTCCGTGCTCAGCGCGGAGCTCGACGCGGGACTCAATCCCCGCAACCCTGGGATCATGACCTGAGCCCAAATCAGGAGTCGGACGCTCAACCACCTGAGCCCCCCGGGCGCCCCAATACCCAGATCCCCTACGCACGCTTCGGTCCTGATGCTCTCAGGCCGCAAACCAAGGGTCCCCACCGTCAAGCACCGCGGTGCTACCACCCTCCACCCCACAGGCCCCCGCCCCCATCGTCAAGGCTAACCCCCCGGGCCTCCAGTGAGGCCCTGATCCACCCAGAGCCAAACCCCATCCCTGGGACTTTGCCCCTACCCTCGCCCGGCCCCACCCCACCCGCTTCTCCCTGCGTCCGCGACCTTTGGCCAGGAAAGGTTTGGGAGCTTTTGTAATCCTCCAGCCCTAGGCCTCTCCTCCCTAGAGCGTGGAGTCTGGGCCCCCGGCCCCTCCTCCCTTGGACCCCTGAGCCCGGGGGGGGGGGGGGGGGGGGGAGGCCCTCACCTCACTGCAGCCAGGCTAGAGGTGAGGATGATGGGACATCCAAACTCTGAGGACTGACGACAGCCCCAGCGCGGAATGCCGGCAGGCCTTGGCTCCAAGTGGCCGAGCCCCTCCGGCAGCCCCGCCCCCGTGAGCCGGCTGGCACACCTCTGCCAGGGCTCATTACTGTCACCGAGGCAGGTGCTTTCACCTGCCCTGGGAGGGGCAGAGACTGCTGGGCTGGAAAAGGAAAAGGAGCCAGGGAGCCGCCCCTCGGGCAGGCGCTGGGCCCTGGCATCCGGCCCTCCGACCTCAGCCTAGTGCAGTATTGGAGTACCCTCCTCGCCAGACCCGGAAATCTGGGCCCCAGCCCCCTCCTCCCTCAGACCAGGAGTCCAGGCCCCCAGCCCCGTCCTCCCTCAGACCCAGGAGTCCAGGCCCCCAGCCCCTCCTCCCTCAGACCCAGGGATCCGGGCCCCCAGCCCCTCCTCCCTCAGACCCAGGAGTCCAGGCTCCCAGCGCCCTCCTCCCTCAGACC
>PITB01031662.1:0-15752 GCA_004024585.1 Paradoxurus hermaphroditus | reverse complement strand
TTCAGATTTTGCTTGCCGGGGCTGCTCCCCCAGAGCTTGCCCCACCCCAAAATGTGGGTCCGGCTCTCCTGCTGTAATGCGGGCCAGTTTCTTAGCCTCTGTGAGTCTCAGGTCTTCAGCTACAAAATGAACCACCCACCTGGCAAGGCTTAGCAAAAGTCAAAGGAGAACTGCCTTCTAAAGTGTCCGATGGAGGTCCTGGCCCGAGTCCCAGTTACAAAAGCTGCTATAAGGGGCGCCTGGGGGGCTCAGTCGGTTAGGCATCCAACTTCGGCTCAGGTCATGATCTCACGGTTCATGAGTTCGAGCCCTGCGTTGGGCTCTGTGCCAACAGCTTGCAGCTTGGAGCCAGCTTCAGATTCTGTGTCTCCCTCTCTCTCTCTCTGACCCTCTTCTGCTCATGCTCTGTCTCTCTCTCTTAAAAATAAATAAACACACACACAAAAAAAGCTGCCATAAACCATGACGAGGGACATGGTGAAGAGGCGGGGACAGCCCACCCGATGCTTCCCCCCCTCCCCCCCGCTCCTCTTCAGTTATCATCAGGACCTTACCCGCTGTAGCCCAGGCGCCAACACCCTCCACCTAAGGACAGCGCCAAACCTCAAACCCCTTCCTCGGCCTGCATGGCTCCTGGCTTCCTCTGCGGATGGAAGCCTTGAGCCAGCACCTGGGAAAAGGATTCAAGTCCTATCAGGCCCATCAGGTGAGGAGCCGAGGCCCGTGGCCCACCCTGACTCCTGCAGCACCATCACAAATTCTAGATTCAATCTGACGTTGTGGGTGATATCAAAAAGTACAAAATGATTTTTACTCCATCGTCAGCCGGATCCATCAGGCCGGATAAACCCGAGCTAAGGCGAGATGCAGGGGCCAGGAAGAGTGAGGAAGAGGCGGTGCCGAAGACTCCTCGAACCTGAGGCCTTCCTGCCCCCACTCCTGCCCAAGCGCGGCTCGGCTGGAGTTTGAGGCCTTTCTGAGAAGGACAAACGAACAGCACATTCGCACGGGCCGGCTCTCCTGCCCTTAGGTCCGTTTCAGGACCTACGAACGCCAGGAGTCGCACGGTGTCTGCCGCGGCAACGTGAGACGGGCCGTCCCGACGACCCGCGCAGCCCTCCTTCACGCCCCAGCTCCCCCACAGGCAGGAAATGCACACCCGCGCCTTGAAGTCAAAAGAGCTGCGAATTCTAAGCTCCTCAGGGCAGGAGCTATTTCTTCCTCAGCTTCTGCAGTCTCGTGACCCTACGACACTGCCTCTGCAGCTCTAAGTCTGTTCAGGGGCTGACGCACAAGTTCCGCACCAGGGCGTGCACGTTCACACACGCACACGCATCATCGCGTTACGCAAACCCTTCTGCAAAGACGAGGGTCCCAGGACACTCCGTTCTTAGCTCCGTGAAGACGACTAATTTTGTACAAGGCTCTCCTCGGGCCGTGACTTGAATAAAGTACAGAAAGATGCTAAGAGATGCTTGAAATTCCATGCCCTCCCGATACAGAAAAGAAACGGGTGCTGAGGTGCTGGAGAGGGAAAGGGTGCCGGAGCTTCTCGTGACCGAGCACAAGAAAGGAAGGTCCTCCCCCATCACACGCACACCAGCCAGACCCCGACGGCACCGGGGCCCGTCCCGGGCCTGCTGGCTCCCAGCACCGTAATCCTCCCGCTAGCATCCGGCAGCCCCTACAGAGCACAACCCGACTGTGAGACACACGCCATGTTTCCTATTGTACGTGTTCCTGTAGCGTGTGCATAGTACGAAGTCCTTGGAAGCGACAGGCAATCACACCTTTAAACACTTTCAAGTTAAGTATTTCTATTCAGCAACAGGCCACTTCATATCCCAGAAGAGCCTCCAGTCAGACTTCGTTTTGTTACAGGACAGAAAACCGCTCACGTGGATGACATCACCTTTAACAAGCAGCCTGTCTCTCACAGACACCCTCCGAGTGGAGTCAGAGGCCGTGGCTGACGTCCGGGACCCTTTGAGACCGTCATCCCGCTTCAGTTTGCTTGCCAGCGTCAGCATTACTGCTACCTTTACCCTGGAAGACAGACGGAAAGCAGGGTTAAGGACACGTTTCTAGACAATGACTGGAAACTGAGAAGAATAATGTGAGGTGGCTAATTGTTTTCTATAACTTACAGAAAAACTCAGCAAACAAGGTGCGTTCGTAAGACTGGATTCCTCCATAACCAATTTGAGAACTCTATGCTACGCTGTAGAAGTCTAATTTTCTAAAATATAAATGAAAATTTTACAGGGAGAGCCATGGGGCGCCTGAGTGGTTCGGTCGGTTGAGCGTTCAACTCTTGATTTCGGCTCAGGTCATGATCTCATGGTTTGTGAGTTAGAGCCCCAAATCACGCTCTGTGCTGACAGCTCTGAGCCTGCTTGGGATTCTCTCTCCCTCTCTCTCTGCCCCTCCCCTGCTCTCTCTTAAAATACATAAACTTAAAAAAAAACAAAAAAAAGGCAGAGCCATGCATGTAACATTCACCGGGCACCAGGCCTTGGGACGTAGTGGTGACCACACTCCCCTGAGCTGGTGGCCTAGTGGAGCTGCCGCCGACGGGTTCCACGTGGGCTCAGCACCATCCGCCGGTCAAGTGTGCCCTTCCCTGCCGCACGGCCCGTGCGCCTGTGGCCCCGGCCCTCTGCGGACTTGAGGGGAGCGTGAGCCCTGACGGGGGAGCAACGGGATGTGCCGTTTTCCTTCTTCCTTCAACAAAGGCACGGCTGGAACCTTAAGAGCCTCACTTACGTTGTGTCTTGTTTACATTTCTTAGGCAGCATCAACGCTGATATTAAGTTATAATTAATGCCCCAAACTGGACTCTCTTCACTGGCTGTTTCCAACTCATCTGTGTTTCAGGCACCCCCACTGAAAACTCACTGGGAAGGACAATAAAGACCAAACACAAAAATTGGTCACCAGCCCAAAATTTCCATAATTTCCTTTGTTACTTTAGTATCATTTCCTTTTAATACCACTCTGATTGTTTTTAAAAGAAAATGACCTAAAACCTCCGAATGAAAAACTTGACCCAAACACAAAACATTTAGTTTGAGGCCACGATACTGAACGCCAAAATAAGAAGGCCTGCCCCCATTGGTGTTTGTAACCATTTTTTTTAACCCAGGTTCCTGACATAGCTTTTCACACCAGCTCTGCGGACCTCTCCCTCCTCCAAAGACTGCTGGGTTTTATTTTCCATTATTTGTACCACAGAGACGGAGTGACTATGACCTTCTGCGGTACCTAAGACCGTTATTTGTAACGTAAAAAAAAAAATCCTGTGATCTTCCACATTGGACGTGGCGCGCACGCACACACACACACATGCGTGCGCGCACACACACCAACACGCACGTGCGTGCACACACACACACATACACCCCTACCCCTTTAAGAACCCCCGGTCCAAATGCTTTGGGAGACGGTTCTATTACACGTAGGGTTCACAGGCTCCTAACATTCCAAATCTGGAGAGGACCTCTCCCTCCGACCCCCAACTCCCACTCTCTTTTACTGACGTGCATCCTGCGACAACGGGGGCCCAGGAACCGCCTGGTCTGAGGTCACTCGCTGCTCGGCGCGGTCACCACAGACAGTCAGTTTCCCTCTTGGATGTGGTGCGCACATTTAGATCTTGAGTGCAGTGACCAGGGGCGTGTACGTACGCCAAGACTGACCGGACTGCGTACTCAGATACGCGTCGGTTCACGTACTTCAACCGCACCTCAGTAAAGCTGACACAGGTGTGAAAATGTGCGAACACCCGTTTCTTCACTGCCACTTGCCCACACATCTCCCCAGGTGAGCCTCCCCGGGGCCTGGACCATAACCGCCCAGGGCAGGGAGGTACCCGTGCAGGGAACTCGGGAGGCGGCCGGGAGCGGGGACAGGCTCAGAAACACGCACGGGGGCTCCCGCCTGCAGCACCGTCTAGAGCCGGGCTCCTCTGCTCAGGCCCCGCCTGGCGTGGTCGGTTAGGGATCCCTCCGGCAGAGCTTCTGCTCCCCCACCGCGCCCAGTGCCGCGCACCTGGACCGAGCGCGTCCGTCCTGCCGTGCGGTCAGGGTTGCCTGTAGTCCAAGACATGCATCCTTCACAAAGCCCGGCTGGCCCGCATCCTCTGGCCGGCCCGGCATCGCGAGCGCAGAGAGTGCCGCAGCGCCCTGGGAAAGC
Source organism: Paradoxurus hermaphroditus (assembly GCA_004024585.1). NCBI lineage: Eukaryota > Metazoa > Chordata > Mammalia > Carnivora > Viverridae > Paradoxurus > Paradoxurus hermaphroditus. The sequence continues at coordinate 11,558 of PITB01031662.1, read as the reverse complement.
TACGGCGAAGAGTCCGGAGGAGCAGGTGCCGGGGCGCGGGCCCGTCCACACCCGGCTCCCGGCGACCGCGCAGAGGGCCCCGGCGGGAGACAGGCCTCCGCGTCAGGCCGCCGAGATTCTGCTTCTCTCATCACCCCACCACCCCACACCGAGGCCCGCCCGCCCGCGGGGCAGAGCGCGCCCCATCCCCGCCCCGCCGACGGCCAGGCCAGGCCCTCCGCACCCCGGGCGCCGACTGCAGGGACGACTGCAGGGACACAGACAAGGACGCTGGTGCTCTGCCGTCCCTCGAACACAGTACTCAGCCCACTTTCCCAGCTGTCGAGGAAATCTAAGCGTACGATGACCACCTATTTCTCCCCCTGTACCGTCGCCGCTGCCGCCTCGGGGGGGACACCTCAGGCCTGAGTTGGAAATGTGTCCACAGCTGTCAGGCTACTTCTCTACGAGGAGACGTGGACAAACAGCACGAGTCCGGCTGTCGAGTTTGCCGCACGCCTGCCCTGCTCCGCACGCGCTCACCCGCCTCGCCCGCGGAAGACCTGGCTTAAAACCCACTGCCCTCTGCTGCAAACTACAGCCCGCGAAGGCAGCGCGTTCGGGGACAGGTGATCGGCATCCAATAGCGTCCGGTCCCCAAATCCCACGAGCCCAGATCGGCCCATGAAGTTCCTCCTTGGCTGGAGCGGCTCCGAGGGTTCAGGACAGAGCCCGGCGTGCTGTCTCCTGGTCTCATGTCAGGAAGCGCTTCCCGGCACTCCTGCCCGCCGGCCGGTCGGCCGCGTCACCGTGCAGGGGTGCAGGGGCGCGGGGGCCGCGTCACCGTGCAGGGGTGCAGGGGCGCGGGGGCCGAGACACCGTGCAGGGGTGCAGGGGCGCGGGGGCCGCGTCACCCTGCAGGGGTGCAGGGGTGCAGGGGCGCGGGGGCCGCGTCACCGTGCAGGGGTGCAGGGGCGCGGGGGCCGCGACACCGTGCAGGGGTGCAGGGGCGCGGGGGCCGAGTCACCCTGCAGGGGTGCAGGGGTGCAGGGGCGCGGGGGCCGCGACACCGTGCAGGGGCGCGGGGGCGTGGCGGCCAGGCAGCTGCGGAGCGCAGCGCCGGACTCACTTCCGATCCGTCCTGCGGGGAGAGAAGTCCCAGCCTCGCAGGAAACGATGGAGCTGCAGGTCACTAGGGGACAACCACCCTCTCTGACCAAAGTGGCCCCTAGGAGGGCGCAGAGGAGTCCAGAGTTCCCTCCTCCTTCAGAAAGCTCCCACCGGGCGGGGGGCTCACCCCGCTTGGCGGCCGGGCCTCGGGAGCCCACCCTTTATTCCCATCAGCAAACCTGCCCCCTCCCGCACCGCGGGCTACCTGAGGGGCAGGTAAACCGGGGGCGGAGGTCCTCGAGCCACAGTCCACCCAGGCGCGAGGCCCAGTCTCGGATCATCTCACCCTCCCTCGCCCCGGCCCCGGCCAGAAATCCTCCCGCAAGCTGGCCTCCTCCCCCTGTTCCTCCACAGCACCTTGCCCGTTTCTGGAAGCTTCTGTTCAATCTGATGATATCCAGGTCTGGAGTGCCCTCCTTCCCTTCGCCACCTAACCCTACTGCGTCCTCGGGACAGCAGATTCCCATGCAGATTCCGACAGCTCCTCCGAGAAGCCTTCCCCGCCACTCCGCTGCCTCCAGGGCCCGCGCCAGGGCGGGAGGGAATGCGGGGAGGGCAGGGCCCAGCCCCCTCATGTGACAGATGAGGAAACTGAGCCCAGGGCGCGGAGGGCCACACCCAAGATCACACGCCAGCGGAACCAGGTCTGGAACCCGAGACCGGTGGTACCGATGGTTCCAAGACGCCCTTCCCCTCCGCCCCCCTCGGTGCGGGCAAACCCCTCCCAACCAGCCGCGGGGCAGCTGCGGGCAGGCCGGCGAGGCGGGAGTCCCACACCTCACCCCCGCCGCTCTCCAGGCCCGGCCTGACTCCCGGGGCGGGGAGGCGCCGGGCGGCCTGCGTCCGGGTCCCGCTTCCCCCGGCCACCGCGGGCTGGTGACCTTGGGCTCCGTTTCCTTCTGGACAATGCGGCCGGCAGCTCCCCCGCGACGGCGGGCGCGAGCCAGGCCGTGTGTGCGCCGGCACAAGCGGCGCTCGCTGCGGGTTGCCCCTCGAGCCCGGCGGAGGCCGGCCTCCCGGCCTTTCCCGGTCGGGCCGCCCGGTCCCGCGCCTTCTGCCCCCGGCCGTGAGGAGCGCGCGGCCTGAGGCGGCCCCAGCGCCGCCCGCCCGCCAGCCCGCCCGCGGTACCGGCGTCGTCCGGAGGCCCGCGGGCCGCCCCTAGCCCACCGCGGGCCCGCGCGCTCCTCACCTGGGCACCCCGAGAAAGGCGAGGCGGGCCCGGCACCCAACACCATGCCCGGCCGGCCGGCGGCGGCGGCGGCGGCGGCGGCGGCGAGACGCGGCCCCTCTCAGCCGCACCGGCTCCGGGCGGCGGGACCGGAAGTGGCGGGGCGGGGACTCGACCACTCTCCCCCGCGGCGGCCGCGACTGCAGCGGGCGCTTTAAAAAAAAAATTCAAAGCCCCGACGAACTTTATTTGGAGCCTGACACGCGAACAGCAGCGTGAGCCCGCCGCGGCGGGGCTCGGCGGCTGGCCGCCCGGGCCTCGCTCATTGGCCGAGAGTGCGTTCGGGGGCGGGCGTGAATTCGCTGCCCCTGCTGATTGGAGAGTAGCGGTCGGGGGCGGGGTCGCCCAGGCAGTTCCGGGAGCTTGCGCACCAGAGTGTCCAGGGTTCAGAGCTGCAGTTCCTACTTCCATTGATTTCGTCGTGTGCCGCGCGTGAACCTGCGGCTCAGGGGTGCTGGGCACTGCCTGCGCTGGGGGTGTGGCTGGGCCCCAGCTGACCGCCTCGGCGGTTGGGGCGCCCGCTGTGTACCCGGCACAGTGCCCAGGGTGCAAAGGACCAGGCCGCCCCGGAGCCTGAGAGGGCGGGGGTGGGGGCGGGAAGCGGTCGGACGTGCAGCTGTCACTAACCCCAGGTGTGCTTCGCCGGAGTGCGTGGGCACTTTCCTGATCTTAATCTGAAAGGCTTTTATTCCCCTTTTCGTCTCCTATACATTTATACAGTACTTTCTATATTTCTAGCTTGTCGAATACAAATTCTCACATCCATTTGTGTCTCTGTGATTGAAATAGGCGCTGGGGTGGGGTGTGCGTGGCAGGGCGGGGGTGGAGGTGGAATCAGACAAGGGTCCTGGAGGAATGGCTCTCTGAAAGATGAGGTTCACCACGTGCACTGGGAAGAAATTGCCAAAGAGTTAGAATTTTATTTCCAGAAGCCCCATTGAATGGTTTTAAACAGAGTGACTAAGTTTTCTTTCTTAAAAGAAGCTTCTGGCTCTCAGTGAGCTGGTGGGAGAGGAGCCAGGCAGGAAGGAGACCGGAGTCAGGAAGACCAGTGAGGAACACAACTCGTGGTATTCCTTCTGTTTTGGAACACTCCCTCCTTCGCCTGGCTGACTCTTGTTTGACTAAGCTTAGACAGCACTCGTTCAGAGAGGCCCCAAAGTGTGGGCGGTGCCAGGTGTCCCTCTGTGACTTCACTGGAGTCCTGTGCTTCCCCCTTCCTGGTGCTGGAGACTTCCTGCCGCTGCCTGTTTCCCTAAGTTCAGCTCCTCCGTCCCTCCTCCGCCATGTTCTCCATCCTTCTCTACTCCCTCCCCCATCCTGTCACATAACAGATGGTCAGAACCCATCTACTTGGTAAGGATTGCATGAGCTGGTTGCAGGAGTCCTGGCAAGAGAAAATAAGCCCTTGAAGCAAGGCGGCCGGTAGAGGTGCCACTGCAGTGACTCGAGGGCTTGTCTCGGACACTAAGGGACCACTCTGTACGGTCAGACTGCCCCGTGCCCCAAATCTTAACCATTGTGGATACACGCCGCCATTGCTAGCTCCATTTCTCGAGGTTGCCTTGTGTTTTCACCTGATGTTCATGTCAGGCTTATTAGGTTGTAAACTCATGCGATCATCACAACAACCTCATGAATCAGGTATTTTGTTTATAGTAGTCCCCCCTCCCCCATCCACTGTTTTGCTTTCCAGGGTTTTAGTTACCCTCAGTTAACTCCAGCCAGGAAGCAGACACTCCGCCTTCGAATGGATTATCTGAAGGTCAATAAATACTAGCCTAATGCTACGTCATTCGCTTCCCTTCATCCCATCACGAGAAGAGGAAGGTGCGTGCAGTACAATAAGATATTTTGAGAGTGAGGGACCAACCACATTCTCATAACTTTTATTACAATATATTGCCCTAATTGTTCGGTTTGTTACTAGTTGTTAATCCCTTACTGTGTCTAATTTATAAATTAAACTTTATCATAGGTATGTATATATAGGAAAAAACAGTCTATGTAAGGTTGGTACTAACTGGTGTCAGAGGGTCTTGGAACTTATCCCCTGCAGATAAGGGGGGGCCTGCTGTATCCCCATTTCATAAATACAGAAACTGAGGCACAAAGCTAAGTGGTGTCCCTGACATGGCGGGGCTGGGATTTCCCTCACTCAATCCACCATGGCCCTTAGCAGCTGGTGGTCCCAGAAGGGGTAAAGTTAACCCTGCTTCCTGGAGAATCAATTTGTCATCATCCAGGGCTTCTTCAGAAAAGGAATTTGTCTTAGCTTAAGTGTAGGAGATTGAGAAGGCGGAAGTGCTCACAGAAGCCGGGAGGCCAGCTCCGGGGACCTGGGGGGCAGCACGAGGGGCTTGTCGTCGGGGGCAGGCCTCTCGTTCTCAGTGGCTCATCTGTGTCTTGGCCTCTGGAGCCTGGCCATGTCCTTCCAGAGGCCGCGTTGGCGCTGGGGCCTGGTGTCAGACGCATCTTTACAGTCCGGGCCATCAAGAGAGCTGCCCTCCTCCTCCTCCTCCTCCCCCTCCTCCTCCTCCTCCTCCTCCTCCTCCTTCTCCTCCTCACATTCTCTGGGGGGACTGGCTAGACTTGGATCACAAACCCACTGTGTGTGCATATGGGAGGGAAGGGTAGAGGTTCGGTTGTGAGCCTCCCGGAGAGGTTCGGGTGCTAGAGGAAGAGCAAGTCGAGACAATTCGACAGGTGTCCTTCCCACCTCCTCCACCCTTACCCCAAGAAATTCAACGAGGACTTCCAGCCGGAGCACGGAGCGGGGAGGTCCTCTGTCTGCAGCTAGGCCTGCCTCTGGACACACGGGCCGCACCACTGTCCCCGAGGCTGTCTTGGCTTGGCCCAGGGCTCCCTGACCCGAGCGACGTGGTATTGGGCAAGCCCGGGATCTGGGCACTCGTCAGCCTAGTGCCGCCTGCCGGCTGATGGACAACGTCTGTGGCAAGAGCCTGGGTGCCTGCTGTTAGGGCGAGGCCCCCAGGCAGGAAAGCTGAGCTCTGTCGGCGAAGCCCCCGAGGAGCACAGCTTCCTTAGCCGCCCACCGCAGGCTCCCCTCTCGCTCTCGCTGTAGACGGGACAGAGCTGTCCCACGTCAGGGTAGGGTGTGTCAGTGAGAGCCGCAGCCCGGGTGAGCTGGCATCAGAGTCAGGCCACGGGGTCTGGTGCTCACGTCCTGCCCCACACCGTCCTGTGGACACCAAGCTTTCCCAGGGCAAGACCTTAGTGATGTTCCAAACCCAGCCCCTCGCATGGATTGGGAAATAGCCCTGAGACACCAGATGTTGAGTAGATGTGGGCCGAAGGGTCCAGCCTGGGCCTCGGCTGGTTCCTGCTCCAACCTATTCTGTGATGTTCCAGGTTATTCCGGGGTATGCATCCAGCCCTCCAGCCAGAACCAGTTTTCCCCGGGAGCAAGGCCCGGGATCCTGGAGAGAACGCGTCTTGACACACACAGATCCTGTATCCCTACGTGTCTTCTGAAATCTATTCCGACAAGTCAAGAACTATGTATGAGCATCTCCCAAGGGCTGAGAGCCAGGAAAGGACAGATCCTGGCCTCCAAAAGCATGACGTCCCCAGGGAACAAGTAGTAGCTAATTTACCACTGTGACTTAGAGGGGAGGAGGGAGGTTTAGAACTGTGGTTCCTGAGGTTTGCTCTGCATGGGGGAGACCCGGCTGTCCCACTGGGGTTTAGAGACTCTGGGTGATGAAACGGGGGGAACAGCTATGCTGACCATAGTGCTCGTGTTAGAATCCAACCGGAGAGGCGGAAAACAAACGCGCAAAACCCAAGGTCTTGCTGCTGCTTTCTGTTGCCCGAAGTGGAGACAGGGCACGTGGAGACAGGTTCCTCGTTTCTAGGAAAAGCTTTATTGGGCCTTTCAGAGTGAAAGCACCCTGGGTCTAATCTGGAGGGGAGGATAAGGCACAGATGAGAGCAGACAGAGTGTCTAGAAGTGGTTACGGGGGGCCTGGGTGAGTTGTCCTAACTAAGACCCGTTGGTGGTCTTGGTGACCCAGTTCTGGTATCCACTATGGCAGGAGGGAGGGGGCAGGCTCTGTGCACGTGGGTCAGATGGGAGGTCATGATGATGATGATGATGATGATGATGATGTGAGGGGCTACGCCGGCAGCAATTAGATTCTAAGTACTATAACGGTAATTACATATCCGGTGTAATTAACTTTCCACTGCTCCTATAACTAACTCCCAGGGAAAACATCAGTTTCCTTTCATTTGAAAGATAATAAAACAGGCTGTGACAACCGTCCTGGATAGGGACTGAAACGGAGTGGTGTTTTAAATACTACGGGACTGAGATTGTCTTCATTCACCCTAAAGCAACACCGTGCACGCCTTAACGAGGGCCTTGCCTTGTAACGGGAACAGAGACATCTCTCAAGGATCCCCTCTTCCCACTGCCCCTTCCTGCAGGCGGCACTTAACGTGATTCCTCCCCCTTCCGGGCTGCCCGTCGCATGGGCCCCAAAGCTGGCAAAGCTCTGAGCAAAGAGCCAAGCTGTCTTCCCGCAGAGCCTTTTGCTTTTACTTCCTGGCGGAAATGTATTGAAATGGCCGCCGGCCTTTGTCACCCTCTCTCTCCTGTTTTGCATTTCGCGTTCTTTTGCATTAGTCACTAACCAAGGTTGATTCATACTATCGGGTGTTTCTAAGCTGCTGATGAAAAGCGCTACCTTTTAAAGTGTCGTTCTGGTGGAGGAAGTAGGAAGATACATGTGTGCGCGCGCTCGTGTGTGGTGTGTGTGTGTCCCTGTATGGTGGGCTACATAATAGCTCCCTAAAGACATCCTTGTCCTGATTTCTGGAACCTGTGAATTTGTTACTTTACATGGTGAAACAGACTTTGCAGATATGATCAAGGTGGGTACATCGGCTCAGGGAATCAGAATACTGACCCCACTGTTGCAGTGAAGTCTTGCTGCCTAGGTTACAAATATTATAATATAATATAATATAATAATATATAATATAGGTTAGGTTATATATATTTTTAACCTATTTTGAGCGAGAGAGAGAGAGAGAGAGAGCAAGTGAGGGAGGGGCAGAGAGAAAGAGGGAGAGAGAGAGAATCCCAAGCGGGTTCTGCATGGTCAGTGCAGAGCCCGATGTGGGGCTCGAACTCATGAACCACAAGATCATGACACGAGCCGAAGTCAGACACTTAACCCACTGAGCCCCCAGGTGCCCCGAGGTTCTGTACTTTGCATAGTACCTAAAGTTTTTGTTACTTCCGGTCGCTGACGTTGTCCAGTTCGGTGAGTACGACGGGCAAAATGCCACAGAGCAGTCTTCCCTTAAACACGGTTGAAAGTGTTTATTCACTGGAGTTCACAGAAACACTCCAGGGAACAAGGCAGGCACGTGATCAGGAGCAGCCTTACCATGTTCCGAGCATTTGTCACAGTCCAGGATGGTGTCCATGACTTGCATCACGGGCTGCAACCCCTAGGGCCACACTGGGGTCACCCGAGGCAGTCCCACCTGTGTGTGGAGCCCTACTCCCTGCAGTACGGCTGTCTGGAGGGAAGACCATCGCAACTAAAATCCTACTCCGGAACTCTGGTGACAGGGAGGCAGTGGCACCTATTTGTGAAGAGAAGGAGCTGCCATGCACGGCGGACCTGGGCCACCCTTGCTCTGCTGGCATCAGGGGACCCAGCACAACCCCTTGGGAGGGCCATAAAAGTCCTACAAGCCTTACTTTTTTTTTTTTAAGGTTTATTTATTTTTGAGAGAGAGAGAAAGAGAGAGAGTGTGTGGTGAAGGGGCAGAGAGAGAGGGGGACAGAGAATCCCAAGCAGCCTCTGCACTGTCAGCGCAGGGCCCGATGCGGGTCTTGAGCTCACGGACTATGTGATCATGGCCGGAGCTGAAGTTGGATGCGCAACCGACGGAGCCACCCAGGCGCCCCGAGCCTTACCTCCTTTTGACGCAGTAATTCCACTCTAGCCACTGGCCTGAGGAAGTCATCCAAAAGCAGGAAAAGCCCTGGCAGAAAAATATCCACTGTGTATGTAAATAAAATTTTGGAAGCGACCTCATGCTCAGGATTAGGGAACTGGTTAACTAAAGTACCATTCAGTTACTCATGGGAACATAACGCAGGGATGAAACTTGATCGCTATGCAGATTATATAGAACCACGAACGCAGTTATTAAATTAAATGAAGCCAACAATGCACAAATTGTATTAATTCGATGACTGCAATTCCGAAAAAGATAGATGGGCAGAGAAAGAAATAAATGAACAAAAAAATGAACATAATTTTTGTGTCAGGGTAGTAGGACTTCGAATTTTCACTTATTTTGTGTATATATTGTCTTCATAGCAATACAAAGGTCTCCTCTAAACACGATCGATCCTTCACTTAGAGTATAGGTCTTATCAAATAAGTGGCTTTAAGGCTGTTACTTGCTACAGAAATAGATACAGAGAAGCAGAAGTTCTTCTCTGAACGTGGATTGATCCGGGCTGCCTTGACTCTGGGGCTCCCGGGGGGCTCGGTGGGTTGAGCGTCTGACTCTTGATTTCGGCTCAGGTCATGCTCTCGTGGTTCATGAGATCGAGCCCTGCGTCGGGCTGCATTGACAGTGCAGAGTGGCTTGGGATTCTCTCTCTCTTCCTCAAAATAAGTAAATAAAAGCTTAAAAAAAAAAAAAAGCAATAGACAATCCATGTCATGCTTCTCACGCCTTTCTGAATTCCCAGAAGACGAAGTCACAAGTCGAACTAAATGGCAATCGACGGCGACAACAGACTAGCTTCAGGTCAAATCCCCGGGGCCGGTGCCAACCGCCCGGTGCATCCAGGCGGATTCTGAACATACATTTTCTACAGGAAAATGCAGTCTGCCACAGGCAGGCCCCCAACGCATGCTGCAGCGCGGGTGGGGGGGTGGCAGACACTACCTCCAACAGAGAGGCTGGGAGCACTGTCACAGATTACCACGAGGACAGGATGGAGGGGACACGGAGAGGGGGATGAAGAAAGTTTCAAAGGTACCCACCCTTGCCGGTTTCCCTTAGTATTATTCTGGAAGTTCTGCCCAACTCAATAAGGCAGGCGCCAGAAACAGAATGTGATTATTAGAAAGGAGGCAACATGACCATTACATAAGGAGACAATGCGATGGGCTCCTGGGAACATCCACGTGGCCACTGAAAACTAAAAGGGAATAATAAGGGAGATGAACACAGGGACCCAGCTAAAAACCGTCAACAGGTATGCTTCCCATACCAATAGCAACCGATTAGATGTTATCAAGCAACCCTCTTTATTTTTATGTTAGTTTTTATTTATTTTTTCAAATACTTCTTTGTTTTTGGTTTTGTTTTTAATGTTAATTTTTCTGAGAGCGTGAGAGACAGAGCGTGAGCAGGGGAGGGGCAGAGAGAGACACACACACAGCATCCGAAGCAGGCTCCAGGCTCCGAGCTGTCAGCACAGAGCCAGACGCGGGGCTCAAACTCATGGATCTCGATATCACGACCTGAGCCCAAGCTGGGCGCTCAACTGACTGCACCACCCAGGCGCCCCAACAACCCTTTTTTACAACAGGGGGGAAAGAAAGACACGCAAACTATTTAAATAACCTTAATGGCAAATGGGCATGATCTGGATAAAGAAAATCGCAAATCTTAGGTTTCTCAAAATGCACATGGCGGAGTTGAAAGTGTAGGTGGCGGGTGCGGGGCAGCTCATGCCTGACGGAACCGGCCACGACTCCTCTAGCGCGGAGATGGAGACCTGAGCCCCAGGAAAGCCGCAGCCGGCCTCTGAGGACAGCCTCCACATGGCCGGCCGGCCGGCCGGCGGGGGGACAGGTGGAAATACCACCCCATCACTGCGTGCTGTTTCCAGAGCAACAGCCTGCAAGTCACCTGAGTCTCCACCCAGACAGTCCTGGGGAAATGAAGGCCAGGGACTCAGGGAGGGACCCTGCGCAGCTGCTTACAAGCATGAGCAGCTGCACCTCGCGTATCATAAAAGAGAAACATTGGTGGCGTGGTGGCACGAATAAGATAACGGCGTTTCGGTAAAAAGTGAGTTTAGATAGAGGTAAGTTTCCAAACTACTAGAAAATGTTTGAGAGCATACTGTATCCGTTTGCTGGGGCTGCCGAAAGCAACACTGCCAGCCCAGCGGCTTACACACAAATGTATCGCTTCTCAGCTCTGGAGACTGGAAGCCCTGGATGAGGGTGCGGGCGGAGAGGGCGGGTTCTCTCTGAGGCCGCAGACCCCGTCTTGTCCCTGTGTGCACGCCTCTGCCTTCGAATGTCCTCTTTCTTGGAGCGTCTGGATGGCTCAGCCGGTTGAGCCTCTGACCCACGATTTCGGCTTAAGTCATGATCCCAGGGTTGTGGGATTGAGCCCCACGTCGGCTCCGCGTTGAGTGTGGAGTTTGCTTGAGATTCTCTCGTTCTCTCTCTCTCTCCTCCTCTGCCTATTGCTTTCACTCTCTCTCAAAAAAATCCCTCTTTCTTACAAGGAGTCAGTCACAGAGGACTGAGGCTACCCTATGACCTCAATTAAATTTTATCTCTGTAAAGACCCTGTTTCCAGTTAAGGTCACATGGTGAGGTTCTAGGGGCTAAGACTGTGACATAGGAATTCGGGGAGGGAAGGGATTCAATCCCCAAACCTATCAGCCAACCATTAACAACAGCCCTTGGGGCAACGGGATGGTGGGGAGGGACCTGGGCTCTTTCTACTCAAAGAACTCTGCCCGGGTTTGATCCGCGTGGTCCCGCAGAGGACGGAGGGAATCTAGGACCTGGTTCAAAACGCTGCAGTCTGTCTGAGGGGCGGGAGCTGCAGAGGACCTGGGGGGGAGGGGGCTCTCTTCCTACCTTCCAGATACAGAAGCCGGGTGGGAGCTGCAGCACTGCTAGGCTGGGGCCCCCTGGACCCCCAGAAAGGTAGGGTTAGGGTCGCTGACTGGAGAAGAGCCTCTCCTATGGGCATCTCGGAGAGACTTCTAGAAATAACCTAGGATGCTAAGGGTCTGATACCACGGATGTCCTGGGAGGAGCAGCCTCCCCCCACCTCCTGCCCCTTGGCTTCTGTCCACTCACAGGGGCCCGGTCCTGACCTCGGTCACTGAGAGGGGAGGCCAGCTGAGAGCAGGCCGGGTCAGCCT